>JAMAJS010000007.1:0-29378 GCA_023628935.1 Zygoascus sp. PK3305
GAACAGATATCCCTCAATGTGACAAATTGATACTTTACCATTAAGCTACTAGTCCTTAATAATTAATAAGGTGATAATAGAGATTTGAACTCTAATTTAATGTACCACAAACATTCGTTTTAACCATTAAACTATAATCACCATATAATGGAGTTAATGGGAATTGAACCCATATCGGTAGTATGCAACACTAATGTTTTACCAGTTAAACTATAACCCCATAATAATTTATATACTTATATATAAATTATATATATTTAAGAATAGTTAATTTAATTTATATTATAATATTAAACTAATAATATTAATGTAAATAATATTAATACATATATATTAATATAATTTAATATAAATAATAATAATAATATTATAGTTATAATTAATGTTATAATATATTTACGTAATTGATTATTTTTATAATTTGTATAATTATTATTACTTAAACTTATTATATTATAACTAAATTTATTTAATGTATTAGATCCACCTGTAGGACCAACCATTTGTAATATACCATTATCTATATAATGTGATGATAATTCACTTACTACTAAACCACTTCTTAATACTATATTATTAAGTATTTGATCTAACATAAATTTAGAATTAGCATATATATATAAATTATATAATATTTTATTTTTAAATAAATTATTTTTACTATTATTAAATTCATATCCTATTAATACTATTGATATTGATATTAAACTTAATATTAAAGGTAATATTTTATATGTAGTAGGTAAACTAAATTCTGTTTCTACAAATGTAAAATTATTAGGATGTACATATAAACTATTAAATGGTGTACCTAATCCTAAGTATAAATCTCTTGTTAAATAACCTAATACTATTGATAATATAGCTAATATTACCATAGGTGTTAACATTACTCATGATGATTCATGAATTTTATGATATATAACTTTTGAATTTTGTGGTGTTCTATAAAATACATAATATATTAATCTAAAACTATATATACTTGTTAATGTTGCTGATATTAAACTAAATCAATATACTATAAATCCTGATATTGAATATACACCATATGCTGATTCTATTATAACATCTTTAGAATAGAAACCACTTAAACCTGGATAAGCCATTAATGATAATGATGCTATTAACATACATGAATAAGTTAATGGTAAATATTTTAAGAAACCACCATATGTTCTTATATCTTGACTTTCTGATGCTACACTATGTATTATTGAACCTGCACTCATAAATAGTAAAGCTTTAAATACCGCATGTGTAAATAAATGGAATATACTTACTTGATATGCTGATAATCCTATTGCTACTACCATTAATCCTAATTGTGACATTGTTGATAATGCTATTATTTTTTTTATATCATTTGATACTATTGCTATTAATCCTGCTACTAATGTTGTTATACCACCTAATCATAATATTATTAATAATACTGTTGGTGTATATTCTAATATAAATGAACTTCTTAATAATAAATATATACCTGCACATACTAAACATGCGGCATGAAGTAATGATGATACTGGAGTTGGACCCTCCATGGAATTTAATAGTCAATGATGTAATCCTAATTGAGCACTTTTAGCTGTTGCACCTATTAAGAAACATATCATTGTTATATTTAATAAATCTGTATTTACATATGCTGTTAAACTAAAAATAGTACTAAAATCTAATGAACCAAAAGTAAATAATAGAGTAAACATACCTATTGTTAAAAACATATCACCTACTTTATTCATTAAGAATGCTGATAATGCACTTTTAACTGCTGCTAATCTTGTATGTCAATGACCAATTAATAAATATGATGCTACACCTATTAATTCTCAACCTAAAAATAATATTAAATAATTATTACCTGTTACTAATACTATCATAAATCCAGTAAATAATGATAATATACTAAAGAATCTTTGTTGATGTGGATCATGACTCATATATCCTATTGCATATAAATGTACTAATGCTGATATTGTACATACTGGTACTAATAATGATATTGCTAATTCATCTAATATAAATCCTCATGATATATTTATTATACCTATATCAAATCAATCACCTATTACTAATCCATATGTTTTACCTTTTATCATTATATTATAGTATAATATATATGATAATATTGCTGATATACCTATACATGTTGTTGTTATTATACCACTTAATTGATATCCTATTCTTCTACCTAGTAAACCAGCTACTGCACTACCAAATAATGGTAAAATTATTGCTATTAATGTCATTTATATACCTTCTAAATTTATATTACCTATTACTCTATAATATGAAACTAATAAACTTAATCCTATTGCTGATTCTGCACCTGCTATTATTAATAGTGTTAATGTTCAAATTAATCCTGTTGAATCATCATATATATAACTTGCTTGTAATAAACTTAATGTTGCACCTAATAACATTACTTCAATCATTAAAAATAGTATTACTAAACTATGTCTATTATATATAAATCCTATTAATCCTACTAACATTAATATATATCCTATATACATTTTTATTTTTATTTTATTTGATTATTTTACCTTATAATCTACAAACTCTATTACTTATATAATATAATTTATAATTAAGAATAGTTAATTTATAATTTTTTTATGATTTATTATACTGCGTATAATAGTAAGAAAGAGATCATAAGACAGAAAAGACCTGTTGCTTCTGATAGAGCAAAACCTAATATTGCGTATGTAAATAGTTGTGAACGTACTGATGGGTTACGTGCTGTACCATTTATTAATGCGCTAAATACTATTGCTATACCTATTCCGGCTCCTAATAGACCTATAGTTGATAGACCTGCTCCTATATATTTACCTGCTAATGTTAATTGCATTTTAATTTTATATATTTTTTAAATTATATTTTATAATCTATTTATTTTTATAAATATTTTTCAAATATTATTATATTTGTATTCATTATTATGAATAATATTACTTATATAATATTAAGTATAAATTTTACACTCTAATCAGGAATCGAACCTGAATTAAAGATTTAGAAGATCCTTGTCTTACCTATTAAACGATTAGAGTAAAAAAAAAGAATAGTTAAAATTAATATGAAATTAATAAATATTATTCATTATAATAAGATTTACTATCATTTAAGGGTTTAATATGATTTTTAGGTATATTAAGAGCACCTCTTTGATATTCAAATATGAAACCAACTGATAATAAAGTAGTAAATAGAATAATAATAGATAAACCATAACCATTAGTAGTATATAAGTTTAAAGCATAAGGTAAAATACTAGAAACTTCTAAATCAAATGGAAGGAATAAGATAGCTATTAAAGTAAAACTAACATGATAAGCAGCTCTAGTTTGTTGTCAACTAGATAAACCACATTCAAAAGGATCAGTTTTAGCATTATAAGTATCTTTAGTTGATAAAAGAATATTAACAACGAGTAGTAATAAACCAACTACAGGAATTAAAATAGAATAAATATAAACAGTATTTGTCATTAAATTCAACGTACTTGTTCTGCTATTTCAACACCTTTTAGTGCTATTTCATATAATGGTAATGGATAAATTAATATTATTAATAATATAATTAATACTATACTTATATTGAAATCAATAAATTTAAAATTATTAGTATTTTTAATATTATTAATATTGTTATTATTTAATACTATACTATTATTAGTTGTTGTATTATTATTAGCTCAAATTATAGTTTGTAAAATATAACCATAATAAATAGCTGATATACCACTAACAAATATTAATAATATACCATTAGTAATATCAGAAGCAGCTAAAGTTGATTCTAATATATGTAATTTACCATAGAAACCTGCGAAAGGAGGTAATCCCATAAATGAAGTTAATGTTATAGCATAACCTAATGTTAATAAACGATCACGTGTAATTAATTTATATAAATCAGTTAAATATGTTATATGTGTTCTTGGAGATATAGTCATAGCATAAATTTCAGTTATACTTAATTTATTTAAAGGATTATTTGGTAATATTTTATTATAACGTGTTAATGTTAATATTAATAATATAAATCATGTTAAGTGAGTTAAACTATATTGTAATAAAAAGAATATATATGCACTTAAAGCATGAGGTGTTGATGGTATTATAGTCATTAATAAATAACCTGTATTTAATATACCACTATAAGCTATTATAGTTTTAACATTAGTTTGTACTAAACCACCTAATGATCCAACTATTAATGAAGCTGTCATTATTATAGTTATAGTTTTTATTATAGGTGAAGATGATGTTATTTGTCCATCACCTAATGTTCATATAATAATATGTATAACAGTTATTAAACTTATTTTACCTACTATACTTATTCAAGCTGTTATAATTGTAGGTGTTTTAATATAAATATTTATTAATCATGAATGTAATGGACCTGCACCTATTTTTATTAATAAACCTATTAATGTTATTGAACATGCTAATATTAATTCATTAGTAAATAATGGTGAATTATTTATATTATTAATTGATGTTAATGTTATTAAATAAGCTGATATATCTGATAAACTTATTAATCCTGTATATTGATATATTAATGTTATACCTAGTAAAAATATA
The DNA here is from genome assembly GCA_023628935.1 of Zygoascus sp. PK3305. Lineage (NCBI taxonomy): Eukaryota > Fungi > Ascomycota > Dipodascomycetes > Dipodascales > Trichomonascaceae > Zygoascus > Zygoascus sp. PK3305. The sequence continues at coordinate 4,608 of JAMAJS010000007.1, forward strand.
ATAGATGCAAATGTACCTATTATAAAATATAATAATCCTGCTCTTACTGTTAATGCAGCTTTAGGATCTGATTCATTATATTTTTCTCTATGATATATACCTGTTATTAAATATAATGTATAACTTTGTAATTCTATTGTTAAAAATAATGATAAAGTTGTATATGAATTAACAAATAATGATAAACTTAATATATTAAATAATAATAATATAGTTATTTCTTTAACTCTATAATTTTCTTTATAATATTCTGTATAATAATTTATTATTACTAAATATAATACTAATAATATTAATAATAAACCTATTATAAATATAGTAAATGATGTTGTTTGAAATAAACCATTATATAATGGTACATTTCATTTTAATATATCTAATGAATTACTATTATATAATATTATTAATGAATATATACCTATTATAGATGTTAATTTTATTAATTCTTTAAATTCTATATTTCCTTTTGTTGTTGGACTATATAATATTAATAATAATATACCTAATGATAACATTTATATTTTATTAGTTTTTCTTATTTCACCATTAAGTATTGAATCTGATGAAGTAGTTGATCTTTCTAATGCTAAGTAAAATGCTCCATTTTCTAATACACTTAATAATGGTAATATTATAATAAAATAACTAAAATATACAACTGTTGCAAATTGTCCTAATGCTATATATGGTATTTCAATATGTTGTGCACCTAATGCACCTAATAATACGAAATTACATACAAAGAAACCATAAGCTAATTTACTTAATGGTCTAAATGCTGATCCTCTTATTATTGCAAAATCTAGTACTGGTACTAATAATAATATTAATATAGCTGCTAACATTGCTATAACCCCTAATAATTTATCAGGTATTGATCTTAATATTGCATAGAATGGTAATAGATATCATTCAGGTACTATTGCTGCTGGTGTTACCATTGGATTACCTTCTATATAGTTTTCTGCATCACCCATTGCATTTGGATAATAAAATACAAATACTGAATATACAAATAATAGTATAAATATTGTTATTAAATCTTTAAATATATAATATGGTGACATAGGTATACGATCTATATTACCTGTTATACCTAATGGATTACTACTACCATGTTCATGTAATGCTAATAAATGTAGACATGCTAAGGCTGCTAATATAAATGGTAATAAATAGTGTAAACTAAAGAATCTTTGTATTGTTGGGTTACCAACTGAACTACCACCTCAGATAACAAAAAAATAATAATAGTTTTTTAATATACTATTAATCAATATCTCACGATATTGTTTAGACTATGTCATCATCCAATTATCTATAATAATATTAATTAATATTATTAGATTATAAATACTTAATATTTATAATTTTCGAAATATATATATTATATATATATTGTATACATTGGAGTTGGGCGCTCGTGTCGAGATTATTGTTGATATATACTCACTCGTTAGTCGTTGAACATTTTTATTACAATTAGTATACCTAATTATTATAAATAATTATTATTATTTATATATATCGTAATAAACTTTGCTGCAAGTTTTCTTAATTGAGGTTAGATTTTTAATTTTTATATTAAGATTTTCTTGCAATTCACCCAATTTGCCTTTAAAATATTACTATTTTAAGGAACTTATTATTTTGTTGTTTAAAACTTTAAGTCTTTATACCTTTTATTTATTTTTAAATTTTCTAATCATTTTTGATATTGTAATAACTTATATCCTATTAAAGGATGATTTCCAGAATAAGAAAAGAAATTAATAACTGTTTGTATATCTTTTTTTGATGTCATTATTAATTGTTGATATTTATCTTTTTCATTATATATTGATATTGTAGAATTAAATACTAATTTTATAGCGTTTAATAAATCATTTTGTGTTCTTTGTTTTATATTAAAACAAAAATCATTATTTATTTTTGAATGAAATGAACCATCTGATATTGTAAATCCAACTATTCAATTATTAAAATAATTTAATTCTTTATATCCTTCTGGTGTTTTTGGTAAATATACATAATTTTTTATATTATTTTCATTAATATTTTCATATCTAGATATATTATTTTCCATAATATACATTACTTTATTGTATTGTTTTATTCTAGTACTTGTTAAAAAATTAATATTATGATATATTAATAATGGAAATAATATTTCTTGAAGATCTGTTTTATTTATTATATATTTACATGTTGTAGGTGTTTTAGATTTAGGATAATATGTTATTTCTCCTATCTTTAAAATGGATTTTATATATTCTAGTAATGCTTTTTCTCTAATGTGTAAAGATAATACTAGATTTATTTTTATAAATCCTTTTCCACTATTACCTGTGTGTATATAACCATCTCCATCTATTATACCTATAAATAAACTTAAAAATGATTTTGGTATATTTAAAAAATAATTTTCTGGTATAGTAATTTTACCTTTTCTGGCATGAGGACTTACATCCCCTATCGTTTTTAAACTGTTAAATTGAAAAATAAATTCTGCTATAGCTTGACCTAATACAGGTACAGCTGTTACTAAGTTAGTAATAACTGTTACACCTCAATGACTCATTTGTCCATAAACTAGACAATACTTATTTCGACTGTGCATTAAGCATCATTTCAGATACCTACTAGTGTTCCAGTCTGTCGCGATTATTTATTTAACCGACGATCTTGTTATATATATATTATAATTTTGATCGTTTTCACTAGTATCGCCAATGATTAAATATCATTAATAAATTTTATTTATTTACTATTACTATAATTTTTCTAATAAAAGTTACAATTATAGTCATATTTATAATATGAAATTAGTAGACTATTAAATTTTAATATTAATTTTTAATAATATATTTAGTATTTCAATCATATTTAGCAAGATTTGATTTCTTTTTTGTTAATTGATTTCTTGTATTTTTATAATATAAATCTTCTTTTGATATAAATTTAATTAGATTATTATTATTTAAAATATAATTATCATTTAGATTATTTAATAATATATTTGGTATATATATTCAACCTTGTTTTAAAGCTCGTTGAATAGTTTTATAACTAGTATGTAAATAATGAGCAGCTTGAGTATAATTTTTAAATTTACAAATATATTCATTTTTAGTATTATAAATATATATAATTTTACTTGAAGCTAATGATATATTATTTAAACCTTCTTTATTTCAATAATTTTTTCCCCTATTTAATGTTATATTTTCTAATTTATTTTTACTTTCTTCAGATCATTTACCTTTTCTTTCAAATTGTAATTTTCTTAATAATTCTTTTCTTTCTTCAGTAAATAATAATTTCATTTTTTGAATATTTTCATCTATATGTTTATAACCAGTACTTATATTTGCTTCTGTTAATATATTATATGTAGGTGAAATCGTTTTTATATATATTGTTTCTAATTCAAATAAGTCATTTTGTGATTCTTTTGTTGCTGGGTAATATTCTAATATACCAACAATGAAATTATTAAGACCGTCTTTTAATACAGCATTTTTAACTGATTTACTCCCTTTGAAATTTAATAAATGTCTGGATAATTTAGTATATAATTTATTTTTAATTGCTGATCCTACATAACATTCTCTTGTTATTTTATTAATTATTATATATATACCACTTTTATTTTTTAAAGAATATATAATATTAGATCTTATACTATCTATATGAAAGTTTTCTCAATAATCTATTAAATTAATACCAAGTTCATTAAATATTTCTTTTGGTTTTGTATTATCTTGTATTGAATTTATATAATAACTATAATGTCTTATAAATTTTTGATTGTTAATTTGTTTTTTATGTCATATATTATTATTAAATTTATTATAATTAATATTATTATTTAATTTTGGGCTATTGTTTTGTTTACCCATAAAAGCAGTTATTATCATAGCTAAAAAGATGATAACACCTATTGTTCATAATTGTATTCTTGGAGATCTATAAGATCCATAATATAATCCTTTTGCCATATGTAAATATACACATATAAAAAAGAAAGCTGCACCATTACTATGAGCATAACGTATTGCTCATCCATAATTAACATCTCTCATTATATGTTCTACACTAGAAAAAGCTAATGTTATATTTGAACTATAATGCATAGCTAAAAATATACCAGTTGCTAATTGTATTACTAAACATAAAGCTAATAGACTACCTAAATTTCATCAATAGTTTATATTACTTGGTTGAGGACTATCTATTACAAAACTATTAGCTAATTGTAATATTGCATTTTGTTTACGAATTGCCATTTTATTTAATTAAATAATATTAATATACTAATTTAATTAATTATTATATTATTATGTTTATATATTTTTATATATTAATATATTATAATATATTAAATATATTATATGATTGTTTATATTACTTATATTATATAAGTAATAATACGGTAATATTATATAATATAATAAAATATTATATATAGCGTATGAGATATTATATATAAATATAATATATAAATAAAAATATTAATTATTATGAATAATTAAAAATTATTAAAAATGTTAAATAATAAAATAAATAATAATACAATAATAGTACCATCAATAGATGAAACTAAAGCATCTAGAGATGCTGTATCAAGTATTGTATCAACATTAGATAAAACTCAAGCACATCCATTTCATTTAGTGGATCCATCACCATGACCAATATTAGTATCATTTAGTCTATTTGGTTTAACATTTAATACTATAATGTTAACACATGGTTATAGTACAGATACTTATATCTTATTTTTAAATATATTAACAACTGCATATTTTATGGCATTATGATTTAGAGATATAATAAGTGAAAGTACATTATTAGGACATCATACAGAAGCTGTACGTAATGGTATATTTATAGGTTATATGTTATTTATATTAACTGAAGCATTATTCTTTTTAGGTATATTCTGATCATATTTCCATGCTGCTTTATCACCTAATATTGAATTAGGTAGTGTATGACCACCAGTAGGTATAGAAGCTGTTAATGCTTTAGAATTACCTTTATTAAATACTATTATATTATTAAGTTCTGGTGCAACTATTACATATAGTCATCATGCATTAGTAGGTCGTAATAGAAGAGATGCTGTATATGGTTTATTATTAACTATAATATTAGCTATAACATTTGTATTCTTCCAATATCTAGAATATATTAATGTATCATTTACTATCTCTGATGGTGTATTTGGTTCAACATTCTTTTTAGGTACTGGTTTCCATGGTATTCATATTTTAGTAGGTTCAGTTATGTTAACTACTATGTTTGTTAGAATGATAAATTATCATTTTACAGATAAACATCATTTAGGTTATGAAACAACTATATTATACTGACATTTCTTAGATATAGTATGATTAGTATTATTTGTAGTATTTTACTGATGAGGATCATAATAAATCTTTTTTTTAATTAACTATTCTATTATTTATTAATATTATAAGGAATAAGGACAGAGTTCGATTATTGGTACATCGAGCTAAGCTGTAGACTTAGTGGCCTAGAGCCGTTGTGAGTTCGAGTCTCATTCTGTTCAATAATATTAAAGGGATATTAGCTTAATTGGTGAAGCAGCTACTTTACACGTAGAAGATTAGTAGTTCAAATCTACTATATCCTATTATATGAATAAAACAGATATGAGCCAACCTGGTGAGGCGCTACCTTTGGGTGGTAGAGACAGCTAGTTCGAGTCTAGCATATCTGATTTATATTAAATTATATTTATAAATAGGCGTAGTGAGAATCGAACTCACGCAATACTGCTTAAAAGGCAGATGTTCTACCGCTGAACTATGCGCCCAGGGTTATTATATAGTATAGATAATATTTTTAAGTTGGTGAGGTTCGAACTCACATGAGTCTGACTCAAATTCAGGTCGACTTGCCAATTAGTCCACAACTTATTAAATATATATATCAATCAAAGGACTTGAACCTTTATACCGCTTAAGGTATACTCATTTTGAGTGAGCTGTGTCTACCATTCCACCAGATTGACTTTAAATATTTAAATAGAGTAACGGAGACTTGAACTCCGGTAGGACCATTATGAGTGGTCTGCTTTAACCGACTAAGCTATAACTCTTAATTTTATTTAATGAGCAATAGTACGAGTTGAACGTACAGCTTGAGATCATGAGTCTCAGATGTTAGCCAATTACACCATATTGCAATTCATTAATTATTTAACCTTAATTGGATTCGAACCAATACTACTAGAGTGAAGGCCTAGTGTCATAACCATTTGACTATAAGGTCTATTATTAATTAAACAAGAGTAAGCGGATTCGAACCACTATAACCAGATTTGAAGTCAAGTGTAATTAACCATTATACGATACTCTTTTTTATTATTTAATAAATAACACTTAATGGGAATTGAACCCATGTCTCTGGTACCGTACACCAGGGTTTTACCATACTATACTATAAGTGCTATATAAATATGATTGATGAGACTTGAACTCACAATTTAAACTAAGACCTAAACTTAGCGCGTTTACCAATTTCGCCACAATCAATTATAAATAATTCTTTATATATTTTAATAAGCTTAATTATATTTTTATTTAACTTATATATATATATTTCTTATATTAATTATATTTAATATTTAATTTTTATATTTCTATTATTTTATTATAATTATTAATATATAATAAGACTTTATTAATAAAATATATTAAATTATTATATAACGGATACGGTGAGATTCGAACTCACGGTTCATATAATTGAACTTAACTACTCAAGAGTTACACTTTAAACCACTCAGTCACATATCCATATATGCCAAATAGCGGACTCGAACCACTCTATGTCGATTACAAAACGACCGCTTTACCTGATAAGCTAATTTAGCTTTAATAATAAATTAATATTTATATGATAAGATATTAAATAGTATACTTAGTATTAGTTTCATTAAATACATATTGCCATTTATGAACTATTAATTTTTGTTATATTCTATAACACTAAGATAATATATTCTTGTAAAACTGATTCGTACTTTATATTCTATCAGTACTACGCTATATTTATCCACTTAGCTATTCTCTATAATATTAAAATATTACGAGATAAACCATTGGTGAATTAAAGACGGTCCTTTCGTACTAGTCTTTAGATTTACTTATATATAAAATTGTAGAAGATAAGAACCGAACTGTCTTGCGACGTTCTTAACCCAACTCACGTACCATTTTAATCGACGAACAGTCGAACCCTTCCCAACAACTACAATCAGGAGGATATGATGAGTCGACCTTTTTATTTTTTGTTATTATTAAGTTATTATACTTAATATCAGTAATTTTCATTACTGTTCAGACTATGTCTTAATAATATATTTTATAAAATATATTATTTCGGGCGCTCTTGGTTAGATTATTGTTATATTACTCACTAACTAGTCGTTGAACGTTTATATACCTTACTAATTTATATTAGTTATATAATATATACTTCGCTGCAAATTGTCTTGTATTTAATACTTAAGATGTTCTTGCAATTCACCCAATTTAGCCTCGACATCGAAATTCATCATTTCTTTTTAATCGAGGTGCCAAACCCTGCTTACGATATGTACTCTCTCGCAGGATCAGCCTGTTCAATTTGTTATGAGACTTAATTATTATAATTAAATATTAATATAATTATTATATTAATCTAGTTACATTACTAACTATCTCCTAAATATTACTATTTAGATCAGACTATTTCATCATTATAAAATATAAATTAATAGAATAGTTAAATTATTTATAATATTTATACATTTTCTATTTATAAATAATTTATAATGTTGGGCGCTAAAGCCATTAATGTAATGTTATAAATAAAATCTATTATAGTAGATTAAGAGTATTTATTTACATGGCTAGTGGAATATTATTGTTTGATGTGACTCAATTCCTAGTCGTTAAACGTTTTTATATCATTACTATATAGTAAACACCGATATAAACTTCGCTGTAGATTGTCCTTAATAATTATATTAAGGAGTTCCCTACAATTCACCCAATGTATTAGATATTATAATAAATATAATAATCTAATATTCAAATACAATAAAAATTATATTATTGTATAGGAGGACAACAATTTTTAATTTATCCCTCACGTACCTTTGATCCGTTATCAATATCATTATCTAAAATGAATATTTGTTCATTACACCACACTTGCGTGCTTATTTGACTTGTAAGTCTTATAATTAGAGTATCGTTATGCTGTTACACTTTTTTAAATATTATTTGTTATATTTATTAGTTATATAGACTAATTTATACGATACATCAGTAATTTATTATTGAACAATTTTAAAAATTGTATAAACTATATACTTTATATATAATAATATATTATATATTAAAAATTATTGTATTAAACTGTGTAATCTGGACGCCTCAGATACCTTAGTTGAGGCAATCGCCCCAATTAAACTATCATATAGCAAATGTCACTTAAATCAATATTATTCAATTAAAATATAATTGTTGAAAAAATAAGTTGAGATCAATTATTAAAAAATTATAATAATAAAATCCAAAGGATAAATTATAAAAATAAATAATTGTACAATCCACTATATATAGTCAAGGTGTAAGGGTCTTCATGTCTAACTACAATTAAATAGTATCTTCACTATTATTCTAATTTCACTGAGCCTATTTTAGATACAGTTATAACATCGTTACATCATTCATGCGAGACCATAATTAGTGGACAAGGTATTACGCTACATTATGATCCTCAGGATAAGACCGCTATTGGATAGGGGTTTTATATTTAAACTAATAATTTAAATATATTATTACCTATCAGAGAGCAGACCTCACACGATATACTATTATTAATTTGATATTCGCATCGTGCTATGTTTTAAGTAAACAGTCGTGCTATTTATCTTTAAATTTCAATATAAATATTGAAAAATCCTATAGTCGAAACATTAGGAGTCTATTTGCCGAGTTCATTTAAAATAGTTCGCTCATTCACCTTAACTCATTAAGAGCCTACATACCAGTGTCGGTTTACATTACAGTATTTTTTATTTATACTCTTCTTGTAATTTTTCAATATATAAATATATTGTTAAATTCTTTATAAATAATTAATTAAATCTATCGTTATATCAATTATGATAATTAAACTTAAGTACTGTATTGATTATAGCACCTTATGTTTTAGGTGAAAAGGTTTTAATATTTTAAACCTTTTTTGTCGTTACTCATGTTAGCATTCTCTAATCAATTTCTTTAATAATTATTAAAATTATTTATTTATATATTAATACATATATATAAATATAAGTTATTGATTGTGCAACTACTTTAATAAATAATATTAATTATTTATTATACAAATTATAAGTTTATTAATTAAGGCCCGTTGAATTATCGACATATAAAATAATTAAATATTACTAGTGCGTTGTTACACTGTCATTATAAGATGGTTACTGTCAAACCAACTAACTAGTCGTTTTTTATATTATTTGTCTTTTATCCTATTATTAATATATTAAGGACTTTATTTATAATATTATAAATAATATTATATAATTTGTTTTGGGCTGTTTCCCTTTCGACTACCAACCTTATCACTAATAGTCTGACATTCATATTAAAACTTAAATTAAATGTTATGAGATTAGGTATCGTCAGTAGGATGATTAATCTATCCCCTGAATGAAATTAATATTAAATATATTAATTGCGATACTAAGTGCTTTACCGTTTAAAAGTTAATATATGAAGTGATGCGAACACATCTTTCGTTGCAAACCAGCTATCTACACAACAGATTAGACTTTCTCTAGCCTACCACACATCATCAGATGATATTGCAACATCAACCTGTTCGGTCAAATTAACTATAGTTAATTTACCTGCATATGGTAAAATCTTGTGTTTTCGGGTCTTATTTATTTAACTTAATTTATCTTTTTCAATATGATTATTTATTATAATCTTGCTAAATAAATAACCTTGCTAACCCATTATACAAAAGGTACACTTTATGATCTTAAAAAAAGATCTCAAGCAACTTATGAAATAACTAATGATTATTTTTCCCTCACGGTACTTTAACATATATAATATTATTTAAATATTTTTAATAAATATTTATTAGTCTTAGTAATAGAATTACTTTATTCATATATTATAATATATAACATATTACTCTTGGACTTTATTATATTTTCGCTCACCGCTACTTATATAAATCTTTGTTATTTTATTTTATCTACAGCTACTAAGATGATTCAGTTCACTGAGTTTTATTTTTTATAGTTTCCTATTTAGGTTTTATATTTAATTAATAATTATATAAAATAATTATTATTAAATAATTTAATACCATTATATTATATAGTTATATATAACATTTAATTATTTCTTAAATTTTACTATTTGATTCATTTCATATCAATTATAAATATTAATTTATTATTACTTATATTAATTAAATTTAATATAATTATATTAGACATTGATGAGAGTTGAACTCATATAACAAGGTTTGCAACCCCGTTTGTTGGCCCCAACACAATGTCATTAAATATGTCCTTAACGGGAGTTGAACCAGTACAACCAGAGCTTCAATCTAGTGCTCTACCACTTAAGCTATAAAGACATAAAAAATTAATAAAAAAGAATAGTGGAGTTAATTTATTACCCGCGGCAGATTCATCTACCGCAACTATATTTCAACTTCTCAGCTGTTACCTATGGAACTTATTTAAGTATTATATAAAAAATAAAATAATAATTATTATTAAAATATAAGAAAATATAATAACAAAAAGTCAGCGACCACAGATTTCAGCCGAATGATGAGTGATTAGTGCGCACAGGAGATAAATTCACGGTATTATACTTAAATACCATTACTGACAATTCCGCCTTCATATTTACGAGTTCCAGTAAATAATCCATAAAATATATATAGTATCCTCTATATAATAAATTATTTTATTTAGGTCATTATTGTTAAATAATATTAAATATTTAATTTAACTTGACTTTGTTAAAATTGTTGTATCACGTATGTAGCCCATAATATTCAGGCCATGATGACTTGTCTTGGACTTTTTAATATGTAATTATCATTAATAATACATAATTTTATATTTAATATAAAATAAAGACCACGTTCGTTAGCGGACTAAACCTTAAACCTCACAGCACGAACTGACGACAGCTATGTAGCACTAGTATTATATATATAATATAATATTCAAATTATGGTAAGATTTAACGAGTATTATCGAATTAAACTACATGATCCACTGTTAATAACCTGCACCGCCTAATGTTTTAAGTTTCAGCCGTGTGCCGTACTCCTCCGGTGATGTGTTATACGCCTTCGCTTAGTTTATTAATTTATTTAAAATTAAATAACCAACACACATAGTTTACGCCTAGAACTAATTGGGTGACTAGTCCAATTCGATACTCTAGGTGTCGTTACTGAACGTCAATTATATATAAATTAAATACTTTCATATATTGGTTGTCTTATATGAATTCTCGGATTTGACCCCTACACATATACTTCATTTAATTTTTAATATATAATTCTAGTATATAACCGTACTGCTAACGCTTTAGACCGTTGTAGTGTACCGCTAGCCCTGACTGTTTAACCGCAACGGCTGGCACAGTGATTGGTTAGGGCTTCCCTATATTAAATATCTCATTATGTTCTATTATAGGAGAGATTTTATGTTTTAGACTATATTATTATTCATTAATATATATAAATATATATTCTATATTTATTAAATAATAATTTATCATCTTGTTAGATCACTCGTTCAAGCTTTCGCTCATTGACGAAGGTTACCTACTGCTGTATCTACTAGATATTAGCCAATGTTTCAAGGCTAACGTGACCATTCCGACTTTCATCGTTGGCTAAACATAATTATGGCTTGGTAAGCTATTACCTTACCGACTACCTAATGTTATTAAGAATTAGACTATTAACAATTATATCTTATTATTTATATAATCTTTTTATTAAGTATTTAACTTATTTAATAGTTCATATTATCCTTAAAATATACTCACGATTACGCAACATTATAATTTAATATATATTTATTTTTAATATATATAATTACTGTTTTACTTGCATGTATTATGTGTCTAACCAGCGGTTACACCGAGCCAACATCAAACTCAACTTATTATATTTATAATTTATTTATTTTTTCTATTATTACTTATATTATTTTTTTTATAAAAAGAATAGTTAATTTTTATTATTATTTTTTATTAGTGAGCATATAATGCATCTTTAATATATGAACATGTTAAAATACTAAATACATAAGCTTGTATTCCAGCTATTGCTGATTCTAAACACATGATACCTAATATTAAACCTAATGGTAATACACCTAAGAATAAACATATTATAGATGATGACATAAAATCTAAAGTTAAACCACATAATATTACTAATAGTAAGTGACCTGCTAATATATTAGATCCTAGCCGTAATCCTAAACTTATAGCTCTAGCTATATATGATAAACTTTCAATTAATACTAATACTGGTACTAATGGTAAACTACATCCAGCAGGTACAAATAAAGCAAAGAAACCAAATCCTTGTTTACTTAATCCTAATAATGTATTACCTATTCATATTGTCATACTTAAACCTATTGTAAATATTAATTGTGCATTTAATGCAAAATTAGCTGGTACTAAACTTAATAAATTACTTACTAATATTAGTAAGAATATACTAAATACAAATGGGAAATAATGTTGTGCACCTTTACCTATTTGTGCTGATACCATACTATTTATTGTACTATATAATGCTTCTACACTTAATGTTCATCCTGTTGGTATTATACGTGCTAATGGTTTATCTTTATTTACTTGTACATATTCTATTTTATTATTTTTTATAGATATTCCTCTATTACTTTTTATATATTGAAATGGTAATGTACTTAATACTACTATTAATAGTAATGTAAATATTGCATATAAACTAAAAGTTGTTATACTTAATGATGATATTATACTTATAGGTGAATCTAATTGTATTAATGTTTGTATTTCAAACTGATCTAATGGTGAATATATTGTATATAACATATTTTTATTATTATTTTTTATTAATTTATTACTTATTATTATATATTTATTAATTAATAAGTTTAATTTTTAATAAGATTAATTAATAATTATTATAATTTACTTATTAATAATCTACTTAAATGTATATAAACTATACGAGGAATTAAATATTTAGATGTAAAGTATATTAATATAAATAATGTACTTAATCCTCATATTAATTGATTTACAAAATATGCTGGTTCTAATTGTGGCATTTATAATTTTTATAATATTTATATAGATATATAATAATTTAATAAATTATTATTTAATATTTTAATGAATTTTATCTTATATTTTTAATATATTTAAATATTTAATTATGATTGGATAGCTGGAGTATTAAATGTATGTTGTGCAGGTGGAGTATCTGCTGCTCATTCTATACTTGGAGCTCTAAAGTTTTCTAAGTAAACATTATTTGACTCTGTAAAATCAGGTGAGAATGATAATACTGTTGATGATGCATCTTTATTTTCTACACCATACATTAATTGATTATATGTTATATAAAAGAATAATATAACTGATACAGCTGATATTATAGAACCAAAACTACTTACTAAGTTTCATCCATAGAATGCATCAGGATAGTTTGGTATTCTACGTGGCATACCTTGTATACCTAAGAAATGTTGAGGCATAAATGTTACATTTGCACCTATAAATAATGTTCAGAATTGTATTTGTGCTAAACGTTCATTATAATATAATCCAAATATTTTTGGACTTCAGAAATAATAACCTGCATATAATGAAAATACTGCACCTAATGATAATTGGTAATGGAAATGTGCTACTACATAGTATGTATCATGAAATGCTATATCTAAACTAGCATTAGCTAAAGCTACACCTGTTATACCACCTATTGTAAATAAGAATATAAATCCTAAACAATATAATAATGGAGTAGTTACACGTACAGATCCACCATACATAGTTGCAAGTCATGAGAATATTTTAACACCTGTAGGTATTGCAATTATTAATGTTGCAGCTGTAAAGTATGCACGACTATCTGCATCTAAACCTACTGTAAACATATGGTGACTTCATACACAGAAACCTAAGAAACCAATTGATGCCATAGCATATACCATACCTAATGCACCAAATACTGGTTTTTTACTTAATATTGAAAATATTTGTGATAATATACCAAATCCAGGAATTATTAAAATATATACTTCAGGATGACCAAAGAATCCATTTTCTTAACATTTATAAACTTTAAACTCTATATTATAAATGTCTTGTAAAAAAAATACAACCAATAATTAAATTATTATTGAGAAACCGACTGTACATTAAGCATCCATATTTAATAGTATATAGGACACCCACTGGTGAAGCAGTCTGTAGCAATTACTTAATTAATTGACGGTCTTGTTTTTAGAGAAATTTTGACCGTACCACCAATGTCGCTTTTATAAAATATATTTCCTATTAAGAGTTATACATATATTCATTTATATAAAAACTAGAGTTATGGTATATAATATATATATTCATATAATAAAGTCTTAAATAATTTTTTTTTACACCTGCTTTATTATATTTAATAGTTTTAACTAAACCACACCCTTTTTTCCGTTATTAATATTTTTCATTAATTCTTTTATAACAATTATTTTTTTAGAATCTAAATCATCTTTATTTTTTATAATTAAAGTAATTTCTTTAAATAATTTATAACTTTCTAGTTTTTTACTTCTTAATTTAAATTTATCAAAATAATTAAATATTTCTTGATTATTTTTTAATCCATTTATTCGTAATTCTCACACATTATTAACAGAATGTGGAACTATACTTCCAATAGATTTATTTAATATAGAATTATTATTAAATATATTTAGAATATGTTCTAAAACATATTTATTTATATCATATTTTTGAGTTAATATATAACATATTCTAAATGCATGAGAATTATTATTTAAAATAGAACAAGTAAAACTACCTTCACTATCTGTAAAACCTGTTATCCAAGCATCATTTAAAGTGGGTAATACTAATCTACTATCATATTTAATTAAATTTTCATTATTTATAGATAATTTAAAATTTAATTTGGATAAAAATATATTAAATTTTAAAGATCTAACAGGTAAAACTAAATTTCCATTAAATAATAAACTTAATAAATAAGTATCTTTACGATTTTGTACTACTCATCTATAAGTATTATTTTTTTTAGATTGAATTATTACAGAACCTATAAATAATGTATCCTTAATTTTATTTAATATATTTATATCATATTTAGATTGAGTAATCATAATAGCTAAATCTCCTCTCTTAGCTATCATAAATGCACCATCTCCCTCAAAAAAACCTATAAATCACTCTAAAAATTCTTTATCTGGTTTTTCTTTATTAGGAAATCTTCTCTCAAATTCTTTATAAAATAAATCAAAATCAAAATCCTTAGAATTATTTATATTATAATTATAAATAGATAATTGTTCTTCTAATAATAAATTATTTAACTCTTTATTTGTTATTTTTTTATTATATAATATACATGGAATTAATAATATTAATATTTTTCAGAAAAGATGTTGATATAATACTGGATCACCACCACCAGCTACTTCAAAGAAACTAGTATTAAAGTTACGATCTGTTAATAACATTGTTAAACCTGAAGCAAGAACAGGTAATGATAATATTAATAATACAGCTGTTATACCTACTGATCATGTAAATAATGTCATTTTTGTATATGTCATACCATTAGCTCTCATGTTAACTATAGTAACTACAAAGTTTATAGCACCTAACATAGATGATATACCAGATACATGTAAAGCAAAAATAACTAAATCTACTGAAGGACCACTATGTGATTGTAGACTAGATAAAGGAGGATACCAAAAAGTTTTGTTAATAATTACACTATAAAAATATAGATCCTATTATTTCAATTATTCACATAATTGTTCAGATTATATCTTAATTTATAATTAAAATTTATGTTTATTTCTTAAATAATTAATTCAATTTCTAATTTCTAATAATTTAGGATAATTTCCTTTATGCTTATTATATGATCTTTTTCAAATAATAAATTCAAAACCTTTTATTCCTTTAAAATAACTATGATTTTTATTTGAAAAATAATCTATTATATATTCAATACATCTACTATTAGTAGTATCTATATTATAATAATTATGTTTACTTACAAATTTTACATTAGTTGGTATTTTTAACACTAATTTAATAGATAATAAAACAATAGGGTCTAATTTTTGAGATATACCAAATCCATGTACTACTCTTAAATTTTTACTATCTTTAATAACATAATAGAAAGAACCTTCTGCTTCAACAAAACCAACTAATCAAAAAGGATCTATTATATTAATAACATCTACAACTGAATTAATATTATCTATTGTTAAATTATTTCATATAGGAGATTTATAATTAATTGGTATACTTAAAGATTTAATATTATTAATTAATAATATTTTATCTATTTGTGTTAAATTTTCTTTATTACTTATTTCTATTGCTTGTTTAAATAAATCGTAATTAAATTGTTTTGAAGTTAATAAAATATATTTATTAAATATTGGTAATATAACATTTATTAAAGAATCCTTATCTCTTACTCTAAATGTAGCTTGATTACCATTATTTTTATCATTATTAGTATGTAAAATTACTTGTCCAACACCTAATTCTTTTTTAATATAATATAATAATTTTATATTATATTTAGATAATGTTATTTTATATGTAAATGAAATTTTTTTGTTAATTTCAGATGTATATATATTAAAAGTTCCATCTCCATCAGTTAAACCAACTAACATTTTATAAAATTTTTCTTTATCATAATTATCCTTATTATAATTATTAAAATTACTATAATTACTAAACATAAATTTATTATATAAATTTATTACTTTTAATCGTTGAAATAAGTATATACAATACTTACTGGCGTATTGACTTATAATAATTACCATTTTTACTATATTATATATAAAATATGAGTAGATAATTAAATTTACATATTTGTAAAAAGTTTTTCACGCATAAAATAATATTTTAGAACAGCATATCTTTAATACTGTTCATCCTACACCTGGTCCACTTTCTATAAACATAGATGATACTGCTAATAAAAATGATGGTACTAGTAATCAAAATGATATATTATTTAAACGAGCTAATGACATATCAGCTGCACCTAACATAAGAGGTACTAAATAATTACCAAAGAATCCAACACTTAATGGCATAACAAAAAAGAATATCATAAATATAGCATGAGCACTAATTACGGCATTAAATAATTGTCCATTATGCATTAATATTTGTGGATTAGGTCCAGCTAATTCTAAACGAATTATTAAACTTAAACCTGTACCGATTAAACTTGAAAATACAGCGAATATTAAATATAATACAGCGATATCTTTACAGTTTGTTGAAAATAATCAACGTTGTACTCATTCATTTGTTTTATATGAAGTAGTAGGTTGATATAATTCACTTAAACTATTAGAATTATTAATATTAAATAAATTCATATTAATAATTAATATTTTATATATTTCTATATATAATAATATATTAATTATAATTAATATATATATTTTATTAAAAAATTTTTTACTTATTATTAGATTGTTAACTATATATACTTATATATAAAAGAATAGTTAAAAAAAAATTAAAGAAGACTTAAATTAAGCAGCATCTTTTAATCATTCAATAAATTTAGGAAGACTTACAGCTTCAACAACAATAGGCATTTCTGAATGAGCTACACCACATAATTCAGAACATTGTCCATAATAAACACCTTCTCTTTCGATCATAGTACTTACTTGGTTAAGACGTCCAGGAGTAGCATCAACTTTTATACCTAATGAACTTACAGCAAAATTATGAATAACATCACCAGCAGTAACTACGATTCTAATATGAGTATCAATAGGAAGAACTAATCTATTATCAACATCTAATAGTCTTAATTGTCCAACTTCTAACATATCATCAGGAATAATATATGATTCTAATTGAATATTTTCACCATCTTGAGTAATAAAATCACTATATTCATAAACTCAATATCATTGATATCCAATAGCTTTAACAGTCATAACAGGATCAATAACATCATCACTTAAATAAAGAAGTAAGAAAGAAGGGTAAGCAATAGAAACTAAAACAACAGCTGGGAATATAGTTCATATAACTTCTAAAGTAGTACCATGTGTTAAGTATTTATAAGCTATAGGGTTATTACGGAAAGTTTTTAATATACTAAATAATATATATGTAACAAGACATAAAACTATAAGCATATATCACATAATAACATCATGTAATTCTTGAATACCTTCAGCAACAGGTGCTGCACTATCTTGAAAATATACACCTCAAGGAGTAGGTACATCACAAGAAATTAATAAATTATTTAAAAAATAAAACATAAAAATTAAAAAAAAAAATAAATTGATATTTAAATCTAAAAAGAAATATATCACTAATGAAATATAAATACGACCAGTCTGATTCGAACAGACATATTATGATTGGAAGTCATCGAGTCTACCAGTTGACCTATGGTCGCTTAATATTACTTATATAAATAATATAATTAAGCTCTATTAGAATTGAACTAATATTTCTAACTTATCAAGTTAGCACTCTAACCATTGAGTTAAGAGCTCATATTTATAAAGAATAGTTAAATATATATATAATATATAATTATATATGAGATAATGTAACTTTAATATTAAATATACCATTTTTATTAGTATTTCAAGTAGAACCATAAGTTAAACCAGTAGGTTTATATAATAAATTAAATGTATTATTATATAATATATGATCTTCACTATTAAAAATACCGAAACGTTCATTATGTTTTAAAGATCTAGCATTACTTTCAGATTGTTGAATTTTACCTTTATATTCTCAATTATAACCAATAATATATTGATTTAACATTAATGGTAATATATTATTATTACTATTTATAGAATTATATAATTTATCATTATTATTAAAATTATTAATATATTTATTTAAAGTTAATATTCAATTTAACATATTTCTAATTTTATAATTATATTGTATAATATTATTAATATTATTTAAAGGTATTCTATTATTAATAGTTTGTGCATATTTACCTTTAAATTTATGTATTACATTAATTTGTTGTTGTAATATTTTACTTAATATAATACTATTCATATAACTATATTTAATAAAAATAGGTTCAATATTAACATTTTTATTATAAACAGGTTTTAATATATTATTAATATTATTATTATTAGTTAATAATCTTTTAATAATTCTAGATATTATTAAATTATTAGTATTTATATTATTTTTATTATTATTAATAATAAAAGAAGGAACATATATAAATAATAATATATTTAAATTATTTAAAGTATGATAAAAATAAGGTTCAGAAATATTAATATTTAATTTATTAACTTTATTTAAATATAAATTTTTTTGATAAAATAAAATATTAAATAAATTAATAACATTATAATCTAAATATAAATTATGTAATAAATTATTATTATTAAATTTATAAATATTATTTAAATGACTATTATTAGAATTAAATTTTTGTAATTTATTATTATTTAATAATTTACTAATATTATTATTATTATTAGAATTAATAGACTTATTTTTTAATAAATTAAATAAAAGTGTTTTTATATAATTATTTTTCATAATATAAAATTTTAATTAATTATCATAATAATTAATTAATAATTATTATACTTAATTAATACATTAATATAAATGTATACTTAGAACAGGGATTGAACCTATATTGATTGCATATGAGGCGATCGTTTTAACCAATTAAACTATCTAAGCAAAAAAACTAAAAAAATATTTTTAGCCAAATAAAAATTTGTAGAATAAATAAATAATTAAATAGTTAATGGTAATGGTAAACCATTAAATAAGTAAAGAATAGAAGGAACTCAGATAATAGCACCAAATAAAACAGGTAAGAAAATTACTCAACAAAGATGAATAAGATTATCATAAGTAAATCTAGGGAAAGAAGCTCTAACTCAAATAAATGTATACATTAACATAGAAGCTTTAACACCAAAACTAAATCCATAAATAGAACCTTCATAAAGGAAATAAAGATAAGAATATTGATTATCATTAAAAATAAATCAAGTAGATGTAAATAAAGAATCAAATATATTAGGTAAAGGTAAATAACCACCTAAGAATAAAATAGTAGTACTAACACTCATTATAGCTAAATTACTATATTCACCTAAAAAGAAGAAAACAAAAGGAGAAGCACTATATTCTGTAAAGAAACCAGCAACTAATTCACTTTCAGCTTCAACTAAATCAAAAGGTGGTCTATTAGTTTCAGCAACTGTACTTATATAATATAAAAGAGCTAAAGGTAATAAAGGTATAACTAATCAAATAGCACGTTGAGTTTCTATAACATCAGTTACATTTAATGAACCAACAAACATAAGACATATAATAGTTATAGTAGTTAAAACTAATTCATAACTTATTAATTGAGCAGTACCTCTAACAGATCCTAAGAATGCATATTTAGAATTAGAACTTCAACCAGATAATAGTGTACCAAATACACCAACACTACCAATAGCTAAAGTATATAATACACCATTTTCTAAAGGACCTAAAGTTATACCAGGACCAAAAGGAATAACTAATCAACCAAGTAAAGCAGTAACTAAAGTAATTAAAGGACTAATTATTAATATAAAAGCATTAGCTTCTCTAGGTATAATTATTTCTTTTAATAGTAATTTAACAGCATCAGCAAAAGCTTGTAATAATCCATATCAACCTACTGCATTAGGACCTACACGACGTTGAAAATAAGCTAAACCTTTTCTTTCAGCAACAGTTAAATAAGCAACTGAAAATAAAACACTAACTAATAATACTAAAACTTCTAAAACATCATATACTATAGTCATATTTAAAATATTACTCATATAATTATTAATATAAAATTAATTATATTATCCTTCATAATTTAAATAAAATTAAAAAATGGAATAATATATATTTATAAAATAAATATTTATAAAAAAGAAAAAATAAGAATTAACTAGCTGATGAAGAATCTTCTAATTGATGTAATAATACTATAGCACCAACAACAGATAATAATAGAGTAAAACCTAAAACAATAAATAAAGATGAATAATCAGTATATAATAATTCACCAATAATTTTAAATTCAGAAATAGGATTAATATTTAATCAATTATTAACAGTAACATAAGATATATTAATATTATTATTAAATAAGAAATCATTACTATTAGATAATAAATTATCAATATTAATATTATTATTAAATAAATTAAAGAATGAAATAATTAATAATAATAAATAACCTATATTATCAGATGCTAAAATATTAAATAAATTAGAATATATAAATATATTAATTAATAAGAATAATGATATTATAATAGGTAAAACATCAGGAACTAATGATGTTCTTTTTAATTCAGCTTCACCTAAATCAAGTAAAGATAAAATAAATAAGAATAAAACAGTTATAGCACCAACATATACCATAAGATATAATAAACCTATAATACCTAATCCTATAAAATATAAATATATACTTATTAATACATATACACCTAATAAATATACAACACTAACAACAGCATTATTAGATACAATAACACCTATAGCACATAGTATTGTTATTATTCATATAAAGTCTATTATAATAGAACCTCCTAACATATTATTTAAATAATATTGTAACATATATATATTATAAATATTTAATATTCATAAATTATATTTCTAATAATTTATGTTATTGAATATATAATTTAAATATATTCATAAATTAAAAATAATAAAAAATCTAGTCCCCAATAGGAATTGAACCTATATAACAGCATTAACAGTGCTGGGTTTTACCATTAAACTATAAAGACATTTATTACTTATATAATAAAGAATAGATAATAAATATATTCTATAAAATTAAAGAATATAAAGAGAACTAGATAAACGAATAATAATACTATCTAAAATAAATGAAGGTAAAATACCAACAAATAAAGTAGGTAATATTAAAGCAACTAACATAAATGATTCACGAGAAGTAACATCACCTAAATTATGTAAATAAGGAGAATAACCACCAGTAATACGACTAGTAACTCTCATTTGATAAGTAGCTGAGAATAATATACTTAATGCAGCTATACCACCTAATATTGGTGATGTTTTAAATGCACCAAATAAACTTAAGAATTCACCTATAAAATTAGCAGATAAAGGTGTACCTATATTAGCAAATGATAATATAACAAAATATAAAGTAAATAAAGGCATAAATGATTGTAATCCATTATAATAATTTATAAAACGAGTATGATAACGATCATATAATATACCACCAACAGATATAAATAATCCAGGTGATACTAAACCATGAGCTAAACTTAATATATAAGCACCTTCTAATCCTATAATATTATTAGAAAAACAACCTAACATACAAACAGCCATATGACTAACAGAACTATAAGCTACAACTACTTTTAAATCAGTTTGTATTATTGTTATTAAACTAACAATAATAATAGTAATAATACAAATAGTATAAACTAAAGGAGTATAAATAAGAGAAGCTTCAGGGAAAGCAGGAAGTAATCATCTTAATATTAAATAAACAGTTAATTTAAGAACTAAAGCAGCTAAAAGAATACTACCACCTAAAGGAGATTCAGAATGAACAACAGGTAATCAAGTATGTAAAGGATATAGAGGAGATTTAACCATAATAGCTAAAAATAAACCAAATCATAGTAATAATTGTAAATCAATAGATAAAATAACAACAGGAACTTGAGTAAATAAAGTTAAACCAACAAATTCTTTAGTTAAAATCATACTACATAACATAAATAAAGAACTAATTAAAGTATATAATAATATATAATAAGCAGCTTGTTCTCTATTAGAACTACCATATAAACCAATTAAGATAAATAAAGGAATTAAAGTACATTCAAATAAAACATAAAAAGAAATTAATTCACCAGAAAGATAATTAACTAATAAAGCTAAACCTAAACCTAATAAAGTATAATAATATAATTTAGATTCTTTAGTTCTAAATTGTCAAGCAGATAAAATAGTAATAGGTAAAATTATACCAACTAATAATAAATATCAACCAGATAAAGAATCAATACCTAAAATATGACCATATATATTAGAAACTTCAACAAATTGTCCATTATCATTACCTCAATTATCACCAGCTCCTATATATCATCATACTAAAACAATATATAAAGTTAAAACACTAATAAATAAACTTAATTTTCTAATATTTAAAGGTGCTAAACTTACAATTTCACCTCCACGAGATGTTATTGAATTATTTCCATTAATACTTCCTATTATTATTAATAATAAGAAACTACTTGCTAATATAAATAATCCAATATTTAATATTTCATTATTAAAAAAATTCATAAAAAAAAAGAAAAATATATAAAATTTAATAAATTATAACATAAACGGACACAATGAGAATTGAACTCATACGATATAAAATCACTATATAGCAAATAGCTTACCTTACCAATGGTGATATGTCCTTATATTTATATAAATATATACTTATATAAAGAATAAANAAATCAGATTTAGTTCGAATAAAAGAAAATTTAAATAAATAAAAAATTAATAAAATCAACTTTAGATTAAATAATAAAGAAGAAATTAACATAATAACTGGAAGATAAAATAACGAAATCTTATAATTAATAAGAAACTAGATGTTTTCATATTCCGCCCCCTTCCCATTTTATAAATAAAGAGAGAATATATATACATCAAAGAGAATAAATAAAATAATAAATATAAACCTTATTAAGATAAAGTTATAATATAATAACTGGAAGATAAAATAACTAATTCTTATAGTTAATAAGAAACTAGATATTCCTATATATATGTATAAAAAAAAAAAGAGGAGTAACCAACCTTGGATAATATAGATATATATAGGAATAGATAGTTAAATGCGAAGTAATAAGAGAGGAGAGAAATAAAAGAGGAAGTCCAAGGGTGGGAGGGCCAAATATTAAAGAAGTGTAAAGAAAAGATATTTGGGGTAATATGTATATTTAATAAAATAGAATAAAATTAAATTAAAGAATATAAAAGGTTAAATAAAGAATAAAAATTATAAAAAATAAAGAAGATTAATAAAAAAGTATTATAATGTATATACAATCCAATAATAAAAGTATTAAGGTAAAATATCTCTAATAATAAAGAATAATGATAAAATAATAAATATTATAAATAAATATCAATCCCATAATATAAAAATAAGGAAAATATAATAATTTTTAAACAATAAAAGAATAAAAAAGATAAAAACCTTGGGTGGGATTGGGATAATAGAGAAAGAAGATTAAATAAAGGAGAAGTAAGGGACCCGCATCCGCTAATTCTCAATTTATAAAGATTTTATTTAATAAACTTAAAT
>JAMAJS010000008.1:0-20427 GCA_023628935.1 Zygoascus sp. PK3305
CGTTTGTGTTCTGTGTATTATCTATCCCGCTCGTTTGTGTTCTGTGTATTATCTATCCCGCTCGTTTGTGTTCTGTGAATATAGCATCATCCCGCTCGTCACATACACTGCCTCGCAGCATGCTGCTCACCAGCTACCTCCTTACTACTAATTTCTATGACATTCTACTCTCCATCTATTCCCTATTCGTCATCCTATGAATATCACTAAACTCTGCCTTACCTAATCGTGTCCAGCCTACCCACCTTGTCCATACGTTGTTCAATACAGAGGTACTGCATCTCCCTCTTCGAGCTTAATGTGTTACTTAGAGTAGTCTTTCTGCTGCTGTAAATTGGAGCGCTTTTTCTGTCGTTGTTCTCTCGATCTATCTTTACCAACCATATTTAGAAATGCGGATATGACAGCTAATTACTTAGTTTATCTCCACAACAAAAATAAAATTATCCTGACTCACTTCAATATCTAAAACTCAACAGCAACGCAAATTTATTATCCGTAAAAGCCAAACTATACCAAACAAGTATCTATCTATCCTAGGCCTTTTCTATTAGCGTCACCTGCTGGCGTTCGGCTGATTCAGTATCGCCGGTCACGGTCGAAGCTTGTTTTGAACCATCGCCAAACAAATCAGCAACTTTTTCTAACGGCATTCGCCTGGTCTCCACCCACAGATAGACAATCATCGGCAAAAACAGGATATCATATGCTCCCGTGAGAAGATAAAACTTATATCCCATATTGTTCATTCCTATTGGGCTCATGAATGTGCAGAATATACCCGCCGAGTTGTCAAAAAAAAAGAAGATTGCCGCTCCCAAAGCTCTTGTTCGATTCGGAAAAATCTCTGTCGGGTATAACGAGAGCATGGGAGTGAAGCACCAAGAGTAGGCCCCGCCCGATATGAACATCATTGCAATAGCACCATACTGCCCCGAAGTGTTATCCGAATTACCGTAAAGCTTTACCAAACCACCCAATAAAAACATAGTAACAATTATACCAAGCATGCTGAGAAAACCCTGCTTCTTCCTGCCTAGAATATCAAGTGTCATACATCCGATCAGAGCCCAAAAAAGACAATAAGCAGACCTGATCATTCCTACCTTCAACTGAGTGCTCACGCTAGTCACCCCAGCTTGATCTAGCAAAATAGTAAAATAAAAGGTTCCAATAGAGCTACCAGAAAGCTCACACATCAGTCCAAGAGAGCACATAATGAGAATTCTCTTTAAATTGGCCTTTGATGATATCATTTCCTTCCACGCTGATGCACTGTTATAGTGCAAAACTTCCGAATCTATTGAGACAGAGATCTCAGTCATGATATCTTCAGTTTTATTCTCATCATTTTCTTGAAGAATAAGCACTATTTCTCTAGCCGAATCAACTTGACCATTCATGATAAGCCACCTCGGTGACTCAGGGCAAAAGTAAAGATTAACAAAGCACAGAAGCGTAGGCGCAATGACAATCAACGTAGGCAACTTCCAAGACCAGCTACCTTTAATATTTCTACTTCCATATGTGACACCTGCCGCAATAAGAGACCCCACATAGTAGCAACTGTGATACACACCTAGTACTCTGGCTCGGAAGTGAGGGGGGCAGAGCTCCGCAACCAACGCTGGTGCAGCCCCACCAGCAATGCCGGCACCAATGCCGTATACAATTCTGCCGACAACAAACTGCCCAATAGCACTTGATGTGACCATGATGATTACTGCTACGACCATAATAAGAACACCAATAGAAATAGCCCTCTTTCTGCCAAATTTGTCCGACAGATACTTGATAAGGGGAACTGCTATAAATAGACCAATAAACATTGAACCATTATTCAATCCCGTAGTATGATCATTTAAGTGAAACTGTTCGGTATACTGATCCAGAGCTAGGATGGATCCCATCATCGATGCGTCATAGCCGTTGGCAGTGGGGTTGATGATAGCCACCACTGCAGCCATAGAGATAATACCCCATTTTGTTTTAGGGGCTAAAGGCGGTAGCGAATTAAAAGGCAAGATATCAGAGAGCATTTTCAAAAGCAAATCGTTAGTAGCTCAACCCTACTAAAATCATATACGCACTGCTGTCCTTAAATACATAAGATGTCATTCGTGCAAATCTAGAAGTTACGCGTGGTACCCACGAAAAGAGATAGCCCGCCTATCTAAGCCGCATACAGCCGCACACATAACCGCTAATGCCGCCTATCTCCTATCTTAACCCGCGCCTATCTCTTGCCGCACGTCCGCATGGCCGAACAGCCGCGAGATAACGCTGAAAAAATTCCCAGTAAAGCAATAAAGCTGGCACGTAGTCCAAAATTATCTGCAGAAAATATGAGTTGGGAAAAAATAGCGTCTGAGCGAAGAAAGCAAGTCAGTATCCCTGATGAGTGGAAGATTCATGTTGATAAGTCAGTTATCAATGACAAATCAGGTGCATGCGTCATTGACTATCCCCGGAAATACTTAGGAACCATTTTCAGCAATGAGGAATTAGAGATTACGGAATCTAATACTGAAAGTATTTTGGAAAACTTGCAATCGGGAACGTGGAGCTGCACATTGGTTATCACGTCTTTTTGCAAAAGAGCCGCTGTTGCGCATCAGCTTACAAACTGCTTAACAGATACCATGTTTAATGAGGCGATAGAGAGAGCGAAAAGCATGGATTTGAAGTTTAAAGAGCAAAAGACCCATATTGGTCCTTTATACGGTCTACCTATTTCAGTAAAGGATGTTGTGGAGATTGCTGGCCATGACTGCACCTGGGGTCTCATATCTGAAGTCGGGAACCTGAAAAAGAGCGACGGAGAATTAGTAAAAATATACCAAGACCTTGGAGGTATTATAATCTGCAAGACAAATGTTGCTCAAGGATTAATGCTCGTGGAGAGTGATAATAATGTGTTTGGGAAAGTTCTGAACCCCCACAACCTGTCACTCACTGCTGGAGGAAGTACAGGAGGTGAAGCAGCATTAATAGCTATGAGGGGTTCAGTTATCGGTATTGGAACTGATGCTGGAGGATCTATACGAATCCCGGCTGCATCTACTGGAGTATATGGATACATGCCAACACCAGAACGAATCACCACTCAAGGAGTCTCTGTACTAAAAGAAGGGGGTAAATCATGGGTTCGCTTTTCAGTGGGACCTCTTGCAAACGACATGACTGCAATCGAAATATATGCTAAAGAAATGTTAGGAAATGGCCCAAACGATCCTTTTTTGACACCTATCCGTTGGCAGCCAGACTTAGTTGAAAATCCCCTAAAGCTGGGTATGGTCTGGTCTGATAAGATAACACAGTATACTCCACCGATGGAAAGAGTTTTAAAGTACATCGACAAATGCATAACTCAGGACGGAAAAAATAGTACCAAAAGGATAGATGTTGGAAACCTACATCGCAGGGCTGTTAGCACCGTTTTCGCTATGTATATATCTGAGGGTTGTACCGGTCTTCGTGAATCGCTAGAAAAGAGCGGTGAGCCTGCGATTCATAGGGTATGTGGTTCAGGAAACTGCCCCACAAGAAGCTTATGTGAAGTACACCAATTGGACATCGAAGCTTCTCAGATTTGCAAAGAATATTGGAGCTTATTCACATCAGAAGATATTGATGCTCTAATTATGCCAGTCTGCGCAAACCCCCCTGCTCCTCATGGTCAATATTCATCCAATTCCTTGTCTGTCGTTTTCAACTTACTAGGTTATCCTGCAGGAGTTATTCCAGTTAGCGTAGTGGACACAGCTAAAGATACTCCTACCATTGCTTACTGCACCGCACCAAGATATCCGGATTTACAGGTGGAAAACTACACATATGACCGGTATGATACTTACGTTAAAGAGGAGCTATACACGGATACTCAGAAATTTCAAAATGCCCCTCTGGCAATTCAAGTTGTGTGCCGTAAACACGCCGATGAGAAACTGGTTTATACAATGAAATATTTGGATGGGCTGCTAAACAATATTTAGAAAAAATATATACGAAAATTAAAATTCATGTGACTGAGACTGAGAAAGCCATTCGAGAAACAGGCTTGAATCTTCTAAGCTGCAGTTAAGTGGAGGACGCAACAGGTCATCATCTCCGTCATCATACCGATAAGAACCAATCTCAGTGTCAGAATCCACACCACCACTACGTGAATTGACCAAAGACTCTTCTATTTTATCAATGAAAGTTACCTCAATGCTGCTCTGACTCTTCAGCGGTCGAAGAGTATTGGTGATGGACAGAATATTCTCATACCTCAAAGCAGCCAGTTTTGTGACTTTGTTAAACTTCGAGTAGGTAGATAGAACTGTTCTATAGGCATGAACAAGGTCTAGCCAAGCATCATCTTCTCCAAATTCTTTACTCGCAACATAGAAAGAAACGATTGTGCTACCGATTATGGCAAAGTTAACCTTGGAATAGCTCCACCAAGGTTCACTAATCTTTGATACTGGGGCACATTTCAAATATGAGACTAGTGCCATAATACATGCTTTTGCTGCTTTCTTAACGATTTGATAAGAATTGCTAGTTGCTGTACTATGAAGCACCGATCGATAAATAGAACACATCAAAGCGCCTCTAGCCACCACAAACGAAGGGGAGCAATATTCTGATTCATCATCACCAAGGAAGTGACTCATATGAACATCATCTATCCTCTGAATAAATTCGCATGCCTTACTCCATATTTCAGAAATGTTTTTTTTACGGTCAAACATGGCCCTTACAGAGAAGAAGGTTTTCAGTAAATCAGACAAGATAACAGACAAATCGGAAAGAGCAATGAACGACCTTACTCCTTTCTTAATATTGTGGGAATACTCCCCAAAATGAGAGAATATTCGATCTTCGTCAAAATCATCTTCAGACAACGGCTGCACCTGGTAATCCCCTTCGTGAATGTGACTCGGACGAGAAAATGCCAAAAAATTTTCCCAGCTGTCCTGAATAAACACGGCCCACCATAGCTTTTTCCTTTCTTTCTTCTCCCAAGCTGGTATCGCCCAGTCAGTTGGATCTATGTTAAGACCTAGCTCTTGACTCAACCCGACCAATGTGGCTGTCATTGTCCAGTGGCCAGGGAAGTTAGGCTCCCGTATTGCATCAGGTTCGAATTGAAGATAGAGAAGAATGCTTTGAACAGTCTGTAATGTTCCTGCTCGAGCTTCTAAAGGTATTGCTTTCTCCAAGAAATCTTGAAGAATAACCGTGTCTATTTTTCTCCTATGCGCAGAGGGTGACATATAGTAGCTAGTTTCAACATATATCGCACTTAGCAGCGTGGCAGTGACAGCCTTATTTCGAGAATGTAGTTCAAATCTTCCAACAGAGAAGACAGGGAACGTAGGATGAATAGATATGAAGTATGTCTGTAGAAGCTCCCTAGAATGGGGTTGCACTATTTTTTGAACAGCATCGATAAAGTATTCACCGGGTCTTGAGTCTAAATGCCTTTTAGGGAAAACAGAGAAGAAAACTGGTACCTCGTCATTGGGAGATACATTATGTAGTCTGGAATATGAGCCCTGACGTGGGATATCAATAGTCGACCCCTCTTGATATTCTTTTAGCAGCCAAGGATCTTGATCTCCACTAAAGCCTAAGAACAGTGACTTGAATCGACTAGTACAGTCTAGACCAGTCTTATTCAGGTTAGGGATTGAACCATCTATGGTACTGGACTCGTCCTCACTGTCTGGAATAGTTGGATGCCCAGCAACAACATCTAATGAGTTGTTCAAACTTCCAGATTTCACGCTTGAAGAAGATGCTGTGCGAGAGTTGCGGCTGTCAGGTTGGTCAACCGCAGCTTCTGGGCGGACTGAGCGACACTCAATCCCTCGCACATTACAATTGAAACAGGGCTCCAGCGGACTGGGCCGATAACAACCTGTGCGGCGCCGCTTACAAGCAGCACAAGGGTGTCTATTTCTTTTGCGATAGGGGGCCATAGATTGTGTTTGGTAGATAGATAAGTACGTTGCTTCTGGACCCGACCGGCTTGGAGGAAGCGCGGCTCAAAACGCAGGCGGGAGCTAACCCGCGCCGCGGGTTAGATAGGGCGTAGTAATAAAGCAGAAACAGACGGCCCATTGCGTGATACGGAATACCCAGAATACATAAAAGGAAAGAAGATAGAGGAAAGAGAGCTATAAAATATTTCTTCATTCAAATATCAAATATGGTTCGTGAGGCTGTGGAGCTCGGTGAGAGATATTCAACTCTGAAGAAGTTGCTGGTCTCACCTGCAAATGAGCAAAAGGTAAAGCATTCATGGTTAAGACTCCTAGATGCACTAAACTCAGAAATGAACATAATTGCACAGAAAAAGTCGAGTTATATTCCCGATATTGAATGGAGTGCGTTGAAAGCCGACGGAAAACTTCCTTCTAAGCAAGAAAAGCTCTTTAAAGAGAGAGGCTGTATCATCGTACGTGGTGTAGTAAACGAAGAACAAGCAATACGGTGGAAAGAAGGACTGCTAGACTACGTTACAAAACATCCTGAGATTGGAGGGTGGCCACAACCTCATCCTAGCAGCTGGATGGTCCACTGGTCTAAGCCACAGACTGAGGCAAGAAGCCATCCAAATGTTATTGAGATGATGAAGCTTCTGGGAAAAACTTGGACTATCGAAGATGAAAACCAGTTGGTTGATATGGAATCTTCTGTAATCTACGCAGATAGATTTAGGATTCGATACCCTGGGAAAGATGTAACACTGAACCTACATCTAGATTCCGGATCTATTGAGAGATGGGAGGATGAAGGATATAGAGACGTTTACAGGGAGATCTTCGAAGGCAGATGGGAAGATTGGGATCCTTGGATAATTGACAGACGATTAAAGGGTAACCAGGACCTTTACGACTCATTAAGCGCAAATGGAAGTGTGTGTAGCACCTTTCGTACTTTGCAAGGCTGGTTATCTATGTCGGAGACAAAGGAAGGCGAAGGTACTATTAGATTTCTACCTAATCTTAAATATGTTGTCCCCTACATTTTGCTCCGCCCCTTGATGAAAGATGACTACACACTGGACTTGGATAGTTCCTATTTCTATGGAGCCACCCCCGGATCGGGTCAGCTACTTCCCTGTGATCAGTGGTATCCGGACCTCCGACAATTTGAAACGGTTGTCGGGATTCCGTACGTGAATCCTGGAGATTTTGTGTTATGGCATGCTGATCTTTGCCATGAGGTCGACAAACACCACTCAGGTACATCGGATTCTTCAGTGATGTATATTGCTCAGAATCCACTATGCGAGTACAATATTAGCACTCTTCTGGACTCTAAAAAATCTTTCTTAGCTGGGACAAAACCTAAGGATTATACCTATGAGTACAGGGAGTTCCCTGCGTGCGAGAGTAAATATTCAGACAGAGCTTCAATTCCAGACATTTGCTCAGTAGAAGGAAGGAGAGCATTAGGACTAGAACTGTTTGATACAGAAGAAGCAGGTATAAACCCTGGGCAGTTGAAAATTAGGAAAATTTCTAATAATGCAATAATGCAGGCTATGCCAAGGAACGTACCTTTAGAAAATAGCTGTCAATAAACAGCCTTTATACTATCACTGTACACAATGCCTGTTTAGCGAAGCACCACTCAGTATCACTTACAAAGAGAATCACACAATATATATCACTGCTGTTAATGAAATCCTCGACATAATCCTTGGAGTAAATATTATCAACTTGAAGGGTTAGGCCCCTGTCATATCGAAGGATATCAAAATTATACACACTGACTCAGGTTCAGCCCCATCGAGCCAAAATGCTAGCACGCCCTTCGAAAAGTAACATTCATGAGAATTGTCCCAGGGATACTTTCGACTTTCCGGGTTAGTCGCGTCAAAATGGACAGTTTCACCTTCCGTTCGTTTGTGTTCTGTGTATTATCTATCCCCCTCAACGTCTATCCCGCTGTTGCCACTTATACGCTGTCTCGCAGCATGCTGCTCACCACGTACTGTTCGCCCCAACTAATTCCTCATTTCCTTCAAATATACTCTCATATACATCCCACTACCTTACTCACTCATCCCATTTTCAATCTTATTCCACCTGCATCATGCCTTGTCTCTCCCATCTTCACCCCTTGTTATCCATTACTACCACACACACCACATCCCCACTATTATATAAATCTTCTGTAAATATATAAATAGACCATTCTATCGATGTGTTTATAGCTATATATACATGTCATATACTGGACATTTAATCACCCTGATTTCACCGGTGACACTCCCTGCGCAGAGATCACGCCCTGCATCACTTTCACTGCTGCTTCAAATGCCCCAACAGACGGCTCAAACAGAGGCACATATATAGGAAACTCCTTTGCCCACACTTCATCTAAAAAGTCATATGGACTTAATGTCGCAATCACAATCAACGTTTTGCCCAACCCTGACAAATGATGTGCCAGCTGCTGCTGTGACTCGTTTCTTGAAGCTGCCAAAGTAAGCAGAATAATCTTATCGCAACTTTTTAGTACCTCGTCATATGCATCAACCGGCGTATCTGGAGTGAATTTCAAATCTTCTACCCTGACCTCTCCCTTATTCAGCGTATCATAATAACCTGATGGAATAGTAAAAATAGAAGCATTTTGAACTGCTCCTCCAAATCGGTAAACTGCGTCTGTCGTTCCAACGTATGCGAGTCCAATCCTCTCTCCTTTTTTAAACAGATATTCCTCTGAAGATCCGCGCACAAATGTAACACACTTTTCGTAAATCTTTTCAACAAGCTCTCTGTCACCTCCGATACTTTTAGACCAAACAAGTTCCGCTGCTTTTTCTTCTAGAGCTTCTTCCCAGTTTAGAAGTTGTTTCTTCAAACCTCTCAACTTCTCCGCTGAATTTCGGATAGATTGCTGCAGCCTGGGTTCAGCCTTCGCTGCTTCCAATATTCGCCTGAACCCGCCAACTTGTCTTGAAAAGTCATGGCTTATCATGATACCATCTGCTCCAGCTCTCATGGCCAGCTCGGCTCCTCTCTCCGAACCGACCGTCTCAGAAATTGCCTCCATTTCCAAACAATCTGTTACAATATATCCCTTATAACCCAGAGTGTCTTTCAAGTAACTGTAATTACTAGGCGATATAGAAGCTGGCTTATCGTCACCCATCGCTGGCACAATCACGTGGGACATCATGATACTCTCAATACCTTCTTCGCTTCCTTTCACAAATGGCACCAACTCACATTTCTTCATCTCCTCCAATGTTTTATTCAGTGTCACTGAGCCATAGTGTGAATCGAATGCTGTATCACCATGACCGGGAAAATGCTTAAGGCAAGGGAGTACTTTGCTTTCCATACTTCCTCTCGCTGCCTGCACTATGAATTCTGAGACTTTCTTCGGATCATCACCAAACGATCGGATACCAATGACCGGGTTTTTCGGATTAGAATTAACATCTGCTACCGGTGCATAATTCGCCCGAATGCCATAGAACCTCAGAAACTCGCTGACTGACTTGTAAGTATCCTTAGCATAACTATATGTACCACCAGCACCAAGAACCATTGCCCCAGGGAATCGTGGTACAATACTCGCGTCCAGTCTAGTAACTACGCCATTTTCTTGATCAATACTGATCATTAGAGGCTGTTGGTAACCTGCTTCTTTGGCGATTTGCTGTAAAGAACGATTAAGATCCAGTAACTGCTGGCAATCTTTTTCAGGTTAGAAAATTATATATCTTCAGTAAAATTTTTTTTCTCACTGACTATATCTTGCTTACCTTTGATATTGCGAGAAAATAAAATAATCGTGCCTACTCGGTATTTACTGATCAGTTCTCTAATATTATCATCCGGCTCATACCCATGAAAGCCCACAATAAGCATCTTTAGTGCATGTTAGTACATGTTAGCTTTCCCAAATTTTCTCGAATAGAGAACCAAAAAAATAAAAAAAGATAAACCGAGAAATTACTTATACTAACCTCTCCTATATCATTGAATAAATCCTGTTCCATTTTACTAATAACTTCAATCTGGCTTTCAAAAGTTTGTATGTGGTGTTGATAGTGGTTCCCCGCCATCTTATATAACGTCTAAAAAAAGAAAACAATGTCGGAGTTTTTTTGTCTTGTGCCGAAAGATGACCAACACCCAAATCCTCCATATCCCTTCATCCAGCCTCACTACGTCGCAGACCACCACCGTTATCGGAGTAATGTTCAAGTAGTATTCTAACTAAGTTCCCCCCTTTATCATTGTAACGTATCAATATCCTTATGTAATTTGATTTCCCTTGTCGTCAAACTACCTTTCAGCTCTGTTTTCTTGTTCCCTGTTAGTTCTCGTTTGTTCTCTTTAGCTACCATTCATCTTTTGTTTTATTTTTCTCCTTATCGTTTCTGCCGTTTTGACTCTTTCGTTTCCGTCCATTTCTTCGTGTTTAGAAATATATGAGATATAAAAACTAGAAATCTACACACACAAAACAAAACGCAATACTTGGCCCTGCTTAACTTTCAAAAGCAAAGCACCGTTTAAACATCCCTTACAGTAACGCTAGGGAAACCTTTCTCCTCAAGGATCTTCTCTGGCAAATCGAGATCGGGCTCTGAATAATCACCAAATACTCGTGCTACTTCTTCCAAACTATAACCAATAGTCTCGGGGCACAAAAAGTAAACCATAATGATCTCAAGTAAAATGGTCACACAAAATACAACATAGTACTTAGATCCAATTTTCTCCATAGCAATAGCATTTACAAAGCCATTAAAAACAGTCCAGCACGCACTCATGAAACTGAACAAAAATAGACCAGTTGCTCTGAGCTTATATGGAAGAACTTCAGTCATGTACAAGAAAGGAAGGCCATTTAACGCAAATGAATATGCAAAACCCATCAAAAAGATCATTGCTAACACAGCACGACCCATAGATTTATTGGCGAATCCTTGTTCTGTATTGACCCACGATACTGCAGTCCAAACCACGAAGCAGGCCAACATGCCTGGAAGGCAAGTAAGAAAAACCTTACGCCTTGGCAATCTGGATACAATTAAAGCCTGAATAACAGATACACCGTAAGAAAAAATAGTCAGACCAATAGAATAAAGCAGTTGCTGTCGTGGGTCTTCAATGCCAATCGATTTCAAAACGTAAGACAGGTAAAATGATGTTAGACCATTTCCTGACATTTGAATAGCAAAGGCCATCACAAAGATGATTCCAAATCTTCGAATATTGGCCTTGGTCCTGAAAAACTCCACAAATGAAATTTTCTGATCCTTTTCTCTCTCTATAGCAGCAAAAATTTCAGCGTACTCAAAATCCACAAGGGGACCAGCAAGCTCCATATTGTTTCCGGCGTGATACTTTTCAAGAATGGCTTTTGCTTCTCTAAGCTTGCCAGCCTTAACAAGGAATCTTGGTGACTCAGGTACCCAGTACAAAAAACAGACTGATACGATAGGCAAGAATATCTGCATCAGAGTAGGAAGGCGCCAGGCCCAGGTGGACTGATTAGGCCAATAGTAACAGCCATAGGTCAAAAATGCAGAAATAACCGAACCAAGATTATAGAACGTGTTATACAGAGCTGTCGTTGGGCCCCTGTGGGTAGGATACGCAATTTCGGCAACCAAAGAAGGCGCTGCAAGGCCCGACGGAGCGCCTACAAAGCCCATAAGGAATCGTGCAGTGAAGAGCATTCCGAAATTCTTAGAGAACGTTTGAAAGATGATCATTCCAATAACACAAACTGTGGAAATTGCGATGGGCTTTTTTCGACCAAAGTTGTCCACAATCCACACCGACGGAATAGATCCAGCAATCGTTCCCAAAACAGGTGCAAGCACAAGTGCACCCAGAATATATCCATTCGGATTATAGAAGTATTTCTGCCACTGAGGCAAAATCTGTAATCCATTCATAAGATAGCCATCGTAACCTGTGGCAGCTGATGCCAACTGTACTGTTAAGGATAAAAGCACAAGCTTGCGAAGATGAGGCACTCGATACCACGGCACCCCCCAATCGGGTGTGACATCTTTAATAAGAACCGGTAGTGAGTTTTCGGCCATTTCTGTCATAAATATTGCAGGTTGGAGAGATTCGGTGATCTTTCTGTGTTTTTTTGATTGTTTGGAGTTTTGGCCATTCTTAAATCTTTTGCTGTTTTTCGCCGTGGCATCGGTATCAAGACGTTGCATTTTACCTCTCCCCACACGTCGGAGTTTTATGACTATCGGTCCTTTCCTTAACAAGCCACTACTACCCCTCTACTGATAAGAGGAGCGGTCCAAAAGGAATGGAATAGGGCTGTTGACAATAAAAAAGGAGCCCGCAAAACAAGAAATATTCTATATCCAACGTTTATTATGATATTCACTCAGCGAATACTTAATTTTGCAACTGCGTTGCTAGCATTTTCGAACGAAGTTCCTGCTGGTAGCACCCAGGTAACTCTAGGAGAAGCCATCATTATAGGAAAAGCTGATCCGGTCCAAGAAACAATCACATATTTTGGAATATCATATGGAGCTGCTCCTATCGGTGATAAAAGATGGCGCGCTCCTGTTCCACGTAAACTGTCTGGAAAGATAAATGCAACCTCCCCCAGTCCAGGATGTCCGATAGAACAGACCTTTTGGTCTATTTTGCCAACCACACAGACCGAAGTTTCTGAAGATTGCCTGAATTTGAACATCCAAGTCCCGTTACACAGGAATGATGACAAATATCCTGTATTGGTGAATATTCACGGTGGAGGGTTTCTGGCAGGAAATAGCGATAGCAACGGAGTCCACCTTGTAAACCAGGGAAAACTCATCTACGTCTCTATCAACTATCGATTGGGACTATTTGGATTTCTAGGAGGTGATGAACTATCTGCTGATGGTGACCTCAATGTTGGACTGCTGGATCAGCGCTTGGCACTAGATTGGGTAAAGCAGAACATCCATCATTTCGGTGGTGATGCTAGTCGGATCACTATATACGGAGATTCCGCTGGCGGTGCCTCAGTGAACTATCAAGTAACTGCATATGGTGGTGAGGGCGAAGTGCCATTTGTTGCTGCCTATTCAGCCTGTCCCTGGTGGACTCCAGTTTGGACGAAAAGCTCTCAAAATACGGCTTATCAAAAGGTTCTCGGAGCTGCTAACTGCAAAAACATCACCTGCCTTAGAAATCTCACAGAGACTGAGATACTGCAACTTTCAAAAGAAGTTCAAATGACAAATGGCGACCTTCCTCAAAATGGTCATGGGCTCTTCAGCTTTTCACCAGTTGTTGATGGCACTTTTGTAAAGAGCCACTTATCGCGAGCATTTAAATCTGGAAACTTTCACAGAGTTCCACTGATTGTTGATCATTCTCCTAATGAAGGTCTGCCTTTTACAAGTCCTCTTCTTCTAGACGCTGACGAGTTTCGTGCGTACAACAACTCCCGCAGAGACTTTGCCAACAAGTATCCAGCCTTTACCACAGAACTTACGGACACATTTTTTGAAACCTATTACAATCCCCTGGACTACTCCAATGTTTTTTCACATCGCAGCTCCTGGTTTAGTGATATCATGGTCAACTGTCCTACTCGACTGATTGCTGAATATGCTTCGAGCTTCGGGGTTCCCGTCTATAAAATGCTGTTCTCCACAGGTACCACCCTCCACGGAGCTCCTTCACCATATTATTTTTCTGCTGAAAAAGATACGAAAGTCCTGAAACAGGATATCTCAGGTGACCTTACAAGCTATCTGGCAAGTTTTGTGCATACCGGTAATCCTAACACAATGAGGAGAGAAAGCGCAGTTGAATGGACGCAATACTCTGCTCCTCATAACAGTAATATCTTACATGTGCAAACTCGAGAAACTTGTATGGTAGGTGATCTGGATCATAATGAACGATGCGCATTCATATTAGAACATGCTGATCTGTTGGCGACGTAAGTACATAACAACTAGAAATTTTTCATAAACTCAGCACTCTCCCTCTGATATAGTACTACCCTTTTCTTACAGGAATTCGTCAAATGCAAGCCAACCCTCCACCTCCACACTTGTTCCACGATGTGTCTCAATTTTAATAATAATGTCGAGAAACTTTGTAAGATAATTTTCTGCTTTGTGAAGAACACCCTGTTGGTCACTGAGTGTGTGTTTAATCAACGAAGATGCAATCATCCTTAATTTGATAATAATTGGAAGACCATTTGGTTCAACATTCTCTAATGATACACTAGAGATCACCTTCACTAGGTGTTCACATATCACGTCGCGCTGTTTCCAAAATTCAAGCTCTATTAGATCTCCCTTTAGTTTTAGCCGATAGTTACTAACAGGAGAGTCTTCTTCCCTCTGTTCTAGTCTGCTGGAAATATTGTTTAGTAGAATATTTTGAAGCCAAAGACCTGTGACTCCGATATTAGACCGCTGAATTTCTATCTGTGTTTGTAAAGTATCCGTGTTAATATCATACCATCCAAAGTGGCGCTCAAACTCTGGGTCAACCCTAACTTTAGGGCCTGTAGCTGTACGCTGCCATGAACACAGATAGAGAGGAACATTCGAGGATACTGCTTTGAGACGCTTCAAAGTTTTGATTGCTCGAAGCTCTTTCGTTGGCGCATCCGCATTAGGTTTCTCATGCATACCATCAACAGAAAGCTCCATAGATGAATGAATGCAAATGTTCATATAAAATCCCTGAAGAAGTGATGGATAGCTAGAAGGCTGTAAACCAACCCCTTCTTTGGTTATGAACTCATCATCTACGAGAGCAGGGTACATTCCAGTCAAATCGCTTGCAACATACTCATACCGCCAACAAAACTCACAATCCATGCCCAAAATATTGAGCATACAGTACAAAAAATACTGCAACCAAAATGCTCGCTTCCTGAGCTCGATCTGAATCGGATCTAATCCAATGTAAGCCGTCGGCCACTTATGAACTTTAAGTGAGCTTAGAATGCCAATAGCTTCAAATGTCATAGCTGAGGCTCTTACTCGGTTGCCACAAATATAGCTATCGGCAACGGCAAGCATCCAAAGTGTAGAAAATTGTTCCAAACCAATGTTTTTGCTGGACAGCCAAAACGGTGATATCTTAATATTGCTTATCAGTTCATGGCACCTAGCAAACATGTCTCTATACGAATCGTACTGAAGAGTTGGCTCCAAAGCCCTATACTCTTGAAACTTTCTAGGGATGTTTGCCAGCGTAAATGCCACGATGGAGAAAAGAAATGATAGGAAAACTGGGTCATGATGTTCACGATGGTCTTCTAGATCACGTATGAAGGTCGGGCGATGCACCAGTGGGGTGAGACAATATAAGTCTTTCAGATACACACGTATAATCTCATCAAAGACCGGCCTAGGACAAAGCAGTTCGGTTGACAAGGGCCATAACCATGATGCAAGAGATCCAACGAATAATTTTTCATATTGCTGATCTGACAGGTTTTCTACTTGACGGCGGTGGAACTGAACTGCGAACAGATCCTCTCCATCGTCATATGAACAGCGCGGCTGCTCGGCCGAAAAGTTTTTTCCCCGACTCGGCAAGACACTAAACTGTGGTTCACTTTCCTGTTCACTATGGTTCAAACTGGTTTTGTTTTTTGTTGGCCCTCTTTTACCTTTCTCACTAAATTTGCAAGGTATGCCCTTCTTTGCGCAAAACTGGCAGCCAGCTCTCGGGTTGTTTTGGTCTGTCGGGAAACATTTTGTCTTTCGTTTGCGGCATACACTGCATGCCAATAGTGAGATCTTTGACTCTTTTCTTATCGTAGCCATGTCGCTCTCAGTTAGGCTGAAAGCTTCAGGCCTTCCTGAATATTATGAGGAAAAGTCCGGGGTTAAAGGAAAGTCCGAACATTGGCACCCCAATTTAATGTAACCTCATTAACTTCTTTTGTCTCGGGGTGACAATGTCTTTTCCGCTGGAAAACAGCATTTACCCCACAATAAAAACCCCGACGACACATAAAACAAACTCCGAAACAACCCCTATCTTATCCGTAAAACTCCGTCCATAGAGCCGCCTGATAAAAATACTTGATTTATGAAGGCCCGCTCGCCTTTACCAGCTCACTGCAACTTAACTCATAAATTCCAATGACAGTGGACAATCATAGTGATATTAACGTTAAAGCTATTTTGGAAAAGCTAACGCTGGAACAGAAAGCTGGCTTGCTGAGTGGTGGGTATATGAACTTCGTAGCCAGAAAAGTAAATTGCATTTGCTAACTAAACCAGGTGCTTCTCTATGGAGAACAAAGTCCATAAATGAGCATTCTGTTCCGTCAATTCTTCTCTCTGATGGCCCTAATGGTGTGCGAGGTGAAAAGCTGTTCGACATTGCTCCTTCATCCTGTTTCCCCTGCGGAACGGGCTTAGGTGCTACTTTTGACAAGGACTTGCTTTATAAAGCAGGCTCTGTCATGGCCAAAGAAGCTAAGGCCAAGCGAGTGCACACTATTTTGGGTCCTACCGTTAACATACAACGATCACCTCTCGGCGGAAGAGGTTTTGAGTCTTTCTCAGAAGACCCTATCCTCAGTGGTCAGTGTGCTGCAGCTGTAATTAATGGCATACAAGATGGTGGAATCCAGGCTACTCTCAAGCATTATGTATGCAATGATCAGGAAGATGACCGGACTGGTGTTGACGCTATTGTTGGCCAGCGTGCCTTGCGAGAAATATATCTCATGCCCTTTCAGGTTGCCACCAGGCTATCTAACCCTGGAGCTATAATGTCTTCCTATAACAAGGTAAATGGCGAGCATGTAAGTCAGTCGAAGTTTTTGCTAAAAGATATTCTCAGAGAAGAATGGGGCTGGGGCGGCCTGGTAATGTCCGACTGGGGCGGAGTCTATTCCACCGTCGCTTCTGTGCAAGCAGGCTGCGATCTAGAGATGCCTGGCCCTGGAACTTGGCGAAATAATCTTATTGTTAATGCCGTATCTTCGAAAGAACTTCATATTGATGATGTTGACAAATGTGCCGAAAATGTTCTCAAGTTTGTACAGAAAGCTATGGCGGAATCCGGTATTGGACTCGATGCACAGGAATACTCTAACAATAATGTTGAGACATCCAAGATCCTCAGGCAGCTAGCGCAGGAATCGGTTGTTCTCTTGAAGAATGAAAATGATGTTCTTCCGCTTCAAAAAGACAAGAGTATCGCTGTTATTGGATCTAACGGCTATCATGCTCTCTTTTGTGGAGGTGGGTCCGCTTCCGTCCTACCTCATTACTCAGTTAGCATCTTAGAAGGCATAACCTCTAAGACTTCTGTAAGACCCAAATACTCAATTGGTGCAAACGCTTTCAAGGATGCTCCGACTTTTGGTAAACAGCTAGTTACTGCCTCTGGTGAGCCTGGATGGTTGCTGACCACTTATGACAAGCCCCAGAGCGACTCTTCTAGAGCCCTATTGGATAAACAGGTACGGCCGGAAACCCAGACCATATTTGTGGATTACGTCATTCCTGGAGGTTTCAATTCCTCAGTATTTTACTGTGATTATGAAGGTTATTTTACTCCTGAAGAGAACGGAACTTACCAGTTTGAAGTGGTGGTCATAGGTACTGCCAAACTCTTCGTTGACGATGTATTGGTCGCTGACAACAGTGTAAATCAGAAACGTGGAGAATCTTTCTTTGGGTTTGGTACTGTTCCGGTACTGGGTAAAACAGCTATGGAAGCCGGTAAAAAGTACAAGGTCTCCGTTGAGTATGGTAGTGCCCCTACCTCTAAGCTGTCTATTGGTGATAACTTCCTCAAGGGGTGTTTACGGGTTGGTTGCATGAAGGTCGAGTCATTTGAAGACTCTATCGCTGCTGCTGTTGAGGTTGCCAAAAGTGTTGACCAAGTTGTTTTGGCAGTTGGGTTAAATATGGCCTGGGAGACAGAAGGTCATGACCGAAAGAACATGGATCTGCCACCTCACGTTGATGAAATGGTTGAAGAGGTCTTGAAGGCAAATCCAAATACAGTTGCAGTTATCCAGTCGGGTACTCCTGTTAGTCTTCCTTGGATCTCTAAGGTTAAAGGTGCAGTACAGGTGTGGTATTCTGGCAGTGAAATTGGCAACGGCGTTGCTGATGTTCTCTTTGGTGACTATAACCCTAGTGGTAAGCTGCCCCTATCATATCCAAAGAGATTGGAAGACAATCCTGCTTTTTTGAACTTTAGGAGTGAGAAGGGAATGACATATTATGGAGAACAAATTTATGTTGGATACCGATACTACGAGACCAAGAAGCAAGAGGTCCTCTTCCCATTTGGTCATGGTCTATCCTACACGACATTCGAATACAGCAATTTGAAGCTCTTTGTTGATGAGGAAAATTTGTTTGTGTCTCTTGATGTTACCAATACTGGTAAGGTAGTGGGAAGCGAATCAGTTCAGCTTTATATTTCTCAGGTAAATTCTTCCGTCGGACGACCACTAAAGGAGCTCAAGGACTTTTCCAAATTTGAGCTACAGTCGAATGAAACAAAGAAGGTACAATTTGAAATTAAACTGAAATATGCGACCTCATTCTGGGACGAGTCAGGTGATTATTGGCTAGCCGAAAAGGGAAGATATGTCGTATATGCTGCTTCCTCCTCTGCCGACGTAAGATTGACAAAAGAATTTGAGCTGATGAGCTCCCTCAAATGGAAAGGT
This sequence comes from Zygoascus sp. PK3305, assembly GCA_023628935.1. Classification (NCBI taxonomy): domain Eukaryota; kingdom Fungi; phylum Ascomycota; class Dipodascomycetes; order Dipodascales; family Trichomonascaceae; genus Zygoascus; species Zygoascus sp. PK3305. The sequence continues at coordinate 18,688 of JAMAJS010000008.1, forward strand.
ATTTAATTGTTTAATCAATTTTACACATAATTTTAGAAATCATTTAACTTAGCCGATCTCAATTATGGCTCTTTGCTAACGCAAGCTAACCTTTATATGGGTTGCTTCTTTTTGGGCCACGTTAGAGAGCTTGCTGTAACCTTCGCCTAAACTACTACTTGAAATTATAATCCGATAAGCCTCCTCTTCTGCTAGCCGCTATATACTACTCGTCGTAATCTGTCCGGTACTAAAAGCCGGCAGTCGGCCGTGTCCCAAAGATAGGTCTCCCCATCCGGCTATCGCCATGCAAATGCCATATTTCATCACAATTATTACCAATTTCAATACAATGACAATCTTATCCACTGTTGTGTTGTATTCCTTTAATAATGTTTTTGAAGTATTTTTTGACATTGATCTTGCTCTCTCGATATACACTACAGAGATGGGCTGCGAACGTTCTTCCCGAAAATCAAATAATTGGATGATATGGCTTATCAGGATACCACGCTTCCTTCCTTGTGCGGTCATTATCAGAGTCTAATCGCCAGTCATAGTAACCATGCTTTCTTTCCCTTGGCTTATACCTTCACCAACAGTATATCAACCTGGAAAACGTCGCTGAATACCGTCATTCAGAAAATCAAAACCATTAATGACTCGCTGCCAGTCTGGCCCTATACATGGCCCCAGTACCACAATAATTATTCTTTCTTTCCAGTTGACTTGCGAAAGCAACAGCTGGATATACTAAAAGTCAATGAGATTGATGGTTTTGTGATCTGGGGTGGCAAGAACCATGCTGTCTGCAGCACAACTTGTCAAGAGTCTGCAGGAACACAACCATAGTTGACGGCTACAAGGGGCTTTCTTACGAGTCTTTATGGGCTGTACAATGATGCGCCCGAGAGAGATGGGGGGACATATTTTACATAGTGTACAGCCATTTCAGTAGTCTAGTCAGTATTCCAAATAATCCGTATCCATCAATACATCTGCTCAATAACGCCCTCCCTCCAAGGATTCTGAGCTTGACCATTCAGGCTATAACCCAGTCATGTTGCTTTCGGGGAGTACTACAAGCGTTATAATACCCACCCGGGGCAACAATCCATAGAACATTGCACAAAATTCTCCACTTTTCAGTTTCACTTCCATCGGGAGCAATTACGACATAAGTGGCCCGAGTTTATTCGAATTATATGTATTTTGTTGTTTATCAATATGTCCTTTGCGCAGCTGAGCAGTCTAGCCAGTACTTCAATAATTGTGATTCATCCTGTCGAATCCCCTTACTTACATACAAATGTGGTTGCCATGGAAACTCATATGCCAAAATTTATTTACACCACTTTTGACTGACTTCTACTAAGCCAATATTGCTAAACTTGCTTGTTATCCAATCCCACTAATAATGCTTAATAGCACTGCTTGGTAATTTATCGACCCCGAAAGAGTATGACGAAATCTCTTTGTTTAGTCCTGAATCCACAAATAGTTCCATGGCTTTGACCCTGTGAAATATCAATATTTATACGCAAACTATTTACCACTCCCACAAATACATGAACTCACCAACACCACGATACTCGAAATCGCGTCAAAAATCATATTTTCAATGTTTTTCAATGTTTCTGCGCAAAGCCAAATAAACAAAGTGCCATCGAAGGACGAACACATGTAGTCGTTGCTAAAGAAAGAACTTCGAGTGCATGTATCCTGCCGTCCCATATCTCCCCTACTATATCTCCCCAAACC
>JAMAJS010000009.1:0-16469 GCA_023628935.1 Zygoascus sp. PK3305
GCTTCTAGCACTGGTGCCTCTTCTCCTTCCAGCACTGGTGGATCTAACAACGGTGGTGCTTCTTCCAGCACTGGTGGTTCCAACAACGGTGGTGCCTCTTCCAGCACTGGTGGATCTAACAACGGTGGTGCTTCTTCCAGCACTGGCGGATCCAACAACGGTGGTGCCTCTTCCAGCACTGGTGGTTCTAACAACGGTGCTTCTAGCACTGGTGCTTCCGGTTCTGCTTCCAACACTGGTGCTTCCGGTTCTGCTTCCAACACTGGTGCTTCCAACACTGGTGCTGCTTCCAACACTGGCGCTTCTGGCTCTGCTTCCAACACTGGCGCTTCCAACACTGGTGCTGCTTCCAACACTGGCGCTTCTGGTTCTGCTTCGAACACTGGTGCTGCTTCCAACACTGGTGCCTCTGGCTCTGCCTCTAACACTGGTGCTTCTGGCTCTGCTTCCAACACTGGCGCTTCCAACACTGGTGCCTCTGGCTCTGCCTCTAACACTGGTGCTGCTTCCAACACTGGTGCTTCCAACACTGGCGCTTCTAACACTGGTGCTTCCTCTGCTTCCAACACTGGTGCTGCTTCCAACACTGGTGCTGCTTCCAACACTGGTGCTGCTTCCAACACTGGCGCTTCTGGTTCTGCTTCGAACACTGGTGCTGCTTCCAACACTGGTGCTGCTTCTAACACTGGCGCTTCTGGTTCTGCTTCCAACACTGGTGCTTCCGGTTCTGCTTCCAACACTGGTGCTTCCAACACTGGTGCTTCCGGTTCTGCTTCCAACACTGGTGCTTCCAACACTGGTGCTGCTTCCAACACTGGCGCTTCTGGCTCTGCTTCCAACACTGGTGCTTCCAACACTGGCGCTTCTAACACTGGTGCTTCCTCTGCTTCCAACACTGGCGCTTCTGGTTCTGCTTCGAACACTGGTGCTGCTTCCAACACTGGTGCCTCTGGCTCTGCTTCTAACACTGGTGCTGCTTCCAACACTGGCGCTTCTGGTTCTGCCTCTAACACTGGTGCTAACACTAACAGCAACAGTGCTCAAACGTCTACCTACTTGCCTGGCACAACTGCACCTCCCTACGCCACCACTCAGTATGTCACTATCACTGTTGGTGGTACCACTTATACTCAATTCGTAACTGTGGTGTCTGGTTACACTGTTACCGTCCCTGTGAATACCGCAACCATGCAGACGACCTTTGCTACAGTGACGAGCAGACCTGACTCTTCTAGCTCAGATGCGTCCAATATTTCTTCTAACTCTGGCTCTTCTGGTTCTGGCTCTAACACCGGTGCTTCTGGTTCTGCTTCCAACACTGGTGCCTCTGGTTCTGCCTCTAACACCGGTGCTTCTAACACTGGCGCTTCCGGTTCTGCCTCTAACACCGGTGCTTCCAACACTGGCGCTTCCGGTTCTGCCTCTAACACTGGTGCTTCCAACACTGGTGCTTCCGGTTCTGCCTCTAACACCGGTGCTTCCAACACTGGCGCTTCTAACACTGGTGCCTCTGGCTCTGCCTCTAACACTGGTGCTTCCAACACTGGTGCTTCCAACACTGGTGCCTCTGGCTCTGCCTCTAACACTGGTGCTTCCGGCTCTGCTTCTAACACTGGTGCTGCTTCCAACACTGGTGCTTCCTCTGCTTCCAACACTGGTGCTTCCAACACTGGTGCTTCTAACACTGGCGCTTCCGGTTCTGCTTCCAACACTGGTGCTTCCAACACCGGCGCTTCTAACACCGGTGCTTCTAACACTGGTGCTGCCAGCTCTGCATCCACCGGTGCTTCCGGTTCTGCCTCTAACACTGGTGCTTCCAACACTGGTGCTTCTAACACTGGTGCCTCTAACACTGGCGCTTCAAACACTGGTGCTTCTAACACTGGTGCCTCTAACACTGGTGCTGCCAGCTCTGCACCCACCGATGCTTCTGGCTCTGCTTCTAACACTGGTGCTTCCAACACTGGTGCTTCAAACACTGGTGCTTCTAACACTGGTGCCTCTAACACTGGTGCTGCCAGCTCTGCACCCACCGATGCTTCTGGCTCTGCTTCTAACACTGGCGCTTCAAACACTGGTGCCTCTAACACTGGTGCCTCTAACACTGGTGCCTCTAACACTGGTGCTTCTAACACTGGTGCTTCTAACACTGGTGCTGCCAGCTCTGCACCCACCGATGCCTCTGCCTCTGCTTCAAACACTGGTGCTTCTAACACTGGTGCTTCCAACACTGGTGCTTCTAACACTGGTGCTTCTAACACTGGTGCTTCTAACACTGGTGCTTCTAACACTGGTGCTTCCGGTTCTGCTTCCAACACTGGTGCTTCCAACACTGGTGCCTCTAACACTGGCGCTGCCAGCTCTGCACCCACCAATGCTTCTGGCTCTGCTTCTAACACTGGTGCTTCCAACACTGGTGCTTCAAACACTGGTGCTTCTAACACTGGTGCCTCTAACACTGGTGCTGCCAGCTCTGCACCCACCGATGCTTCTGGCTCTGCCTCTAACACTGGTGCTGCCAGCTCTGCACCCACCGATGCCTCTGCCTCTGCTTCAAACACTGGTGCTTCTAACACTGGTGCTTCTAACACTGGTGCTTCCAACACTGGTGCTTCTAACACTGGTGCTTCTAACACTGGTGCTTCTAACACTGGTGCTTCTAACACTGGTGCTTCTAACACTGGTGCTGCCAGCTCTGCACCCACCGATGCCTCTGCCTCTGCTTCTAACACTGGTGCTTCCGGTTCTGCTTCCAACACTGGTGCTTCCAACACTGGTGCCTCTAACACTGGCGCTGCCAGCTCTGCACCCACCAATGCTTCTGGCTCTGCTTCAAACACTGGTGCTTCCAACACTGGTGCTGCCAGCTCTGCACCTACCGACGCTTCCGCCTCTAACACTGGTGCTTCCAATACTGGTGCTTCTAGCACTGGTGCTGCCACCTCTGCACCCACCGATGCTTCGGCCTCTGCCTCAAACACTGGTGCTTCTAATACTGATGCTACAGCCACTGGCTCACCTTCTAACACTGCTGGTTCTAGTGCCACTGCTTCTGATGCTTCATCTGCCGCAGTATCTAGCCCCACTCCTACCACTCAGGCACCAGCTTCAACATCTAGTGGATCTGGAGATTGTATCATCACCTATATCAAGCTCTAAGAAACAACAACGCTCCTTTCTTGAACCCAATGTCTCGACCATCCTTCAGAGGTCCCCCAACAATCATTATACCAATATATTCACTTTCCTTTCACTGTTGGACTGAATGTTCATTTCACTTTCAATAAATTTCTTGAGCTTTTTTAAAACGCTTCTCATCGGCTCCAAAAATTGAGCTTCTTTCATAGTCTGCTGTACAAAAGCTAGACACTCTTATCTGGGCAATAAGCTCAGACCCACTAATACATACAAGGTAGCTTCAATAATATAATTTTTTCAATGATTTTCTTGAAATATTCTCCTAACGTGGTGTTATCTGCAACAATCACAGGATTATCCTGTATCCCGGACGGTCTGCAAGATAAGCAGCAACCCTCTATGGCAGCATTAGTCAGACAGCCTCCATCAGTCTTTATCGTATAAAGATTCATAGATATTAGTACATATAGTTTGAGGGTGTCTCTGATTCGAAAAAAGTATTCTCTGCCGCCGTGGCAAGTCCATGGCTGTGCCAACACTGACCACTGGCACGTACATCTCAGTACATGATTATAAGCAGTATGTATGATTTGATTGGCAAGGACCAATATTAGCGTTTAGCGCATCTTCTGTCTTCCGACAGTTGTTCTAAACATCTTGTTTGTGGTCGGCAATTAACGGAAATGAGCTGCGAAGTTGAGGGGGAGCCGTGCAAGGAAATGTAGTAGTCCAAGGACACCACCACAGAACTCTCCATCGTTCCGATCGCCGTACTGCTTGGGTACACCAAATTCCCTTCACCCAAAATTCGTGTTTCTTTTTCAGGGCCCGAATACGTACCTGGTTGCTTTATATGTAAGCCAGATAGTTTAATAGCGACTACGTCATTATATTGGCGGGGCTGTTGTTATTCTTTTCGTGTAAGCACACTGGTCGGACTAGGAAGATGGATTGACGGGTTGCTTACCGTTGAGAGACAAGATCTGCCCGTCGGCTGTCCATTTTGTATATAATGAGGAGCAACTGCCCGTAAGCAATTTGTCCAAAGACAAATCCAAAGAAAGAGCCATTTAGCTCTATGGCCAAGCTGTCAGATAATGGCTCTCTGCCGACGGGCATCGAGCTAGTCACTCATCTCAAGCTGCTCTCGGCCTTTTCGCAACATGAAGCACGGCTGCGGGTCCAAGCATGCCAGGAGAATCTGTTTGGCGTGGAGGAGGTGACTGTGAATCCCGAAACAAACACAGCTATTCCCGTCAAAGAAGGCCAAAAATACGGGGACTACCATTGGCTTGTTTACTGTTTACGTGCTGCTGAACGTTTCTCACGGTGGTGGAACTATATCAAGGGGGCCTATGGCAGCACTTATGGAATCAAGCTGTACAGGGCCTGGTTAAACAGCGATGACGGAATTTCGCTTGATATACCTGAGTTGGAGCTTCCGCCCATTGACATTCTCATGGTATGGCACGCTTATCGGCTCAACCCTCGGGCATATCTTTCGGATTCTGTTTTATTCGGCATGAAATCATTTTGGTCGATGCCGTTTCCCTGGAAGGATATCGACGCGGCAATCTCCATGTCTCTTCAGTACGAGCAGCCGGATTCATACAAACAAGAATGGACCCGCAAAACTGGAATCTTGTGGGATAATTTGCAGGAAGGTGAGATGACAGTTGCACGCAGCTGTCGTCAATGCCCTGGGGTAATCAATATTCCTATTTCTTCTCCCGTTTCGTTTAGAACCGATGACTGGGCCAGGCTTGCAGATCCAAGCTCCATCAGGGAAAAAAGAGAACTTATTATTGGTGATGGCGCTTGTCTGTGCAATCCCCTGTTTTCTGTGACATGCCCTTATTGTTTTCGCCAGAACACCGCTGCTGATATAGCCATAGGAAAGCTGCTGCGAGATATTGTCACTAAACCACTAGCACCTCTCAAGGGGACCTTTCTAGACTATAGTGGACAAGTCAGTGAATTCCAAAGCAATACTTCGCAGTTTTTCAGGCATTGCCTGAAAGAATTCACGCAGTTGTCAGGTGAAGATATGGACGAGCGCAAGTTCCGCCTGGAAGTTTATTATGCTCTCCATATGGGACAGAACAAGTTTCGAAGTACAAAGTCTTTTAGATTTGGTCCAAAAAACTTTAATAAGCAGCTTGATCTTAAGGCACTCCGAAGGCAGAAGAGAATTATTGTGAACAGGGTCATATCCTGCTATTTTGACAACTTTGACTCCAGTGACTTTTCATTGTCGCTGGCACATGCTGTGATTAGACAGGGCTCCTTTACCGATAAAATGTTTAATTATAAGTGGCTGACCCATCCGGACTTGCAGGCATTCATGGGGAAATGTATTACCAAGTACGATCGGTTTGTTCATCTCATTGCTTCTCTTGAGAAGCCCAATCTCAAGGAAGCGCCAAGCGTCATGGGTGGCATGAGAGTACCGACTCTGGACGTGGATTTGGCCTGGCACACTCATCAATTGTCTCCCCGCAGTTACTATATGTACACTGTTAACGAGACCAACCAGTTTGTGGACCATGACGACAAGGTGGAGCAGAACAGATTAGACCATTCTTTCAAGGAGACTGCTAGGGCCTATTATAAAAAGTATGGAGAAAGCTACTCTCAATGTCTGTGCAGTTACTGCTTCATGTCCAACCCCGAAAAAAGTGGCTACCGGGCAAAAATGAGGAGAGTGCTACTGAGAAATAATCAGTAGCAAGGCGATGTTAGTGAGGATATGAAACGTGCCTCGCACGTTTCTGCACACAATGTTGTCTTCCTTCCGTTGTACAAGAGAAAAGGCAAGGCTCCTGCTCCAAAGGACCCTCGGAGCAAGTGGGAGTCGTCCGTCTACCCCTATGTCTCCTACTACTATCCCTCAGCGATAGCCTTTTTTCCCGGCTGCGATACTAGTGGCCGTTGCGACCCCGATATCAAAAACTGTGCCTCGTGTATGGGAGTTGTAAGCGGCCTTTGTGGGGGACCGTTGGACTGTTCCTGTTTGAGTTCGGGTGGGTGCTCTGGAGGAGATATTTCTACAGCACTGTTCACGTCGCAGACATTTTCCAGCACCACTGTGACTACTGAGACGTATTCTTCCTTCTGGAATAGTCATACGAGCGAAGGATCGGCAGCTACTGACAATAGTGGACCCAGCTTTTACTGCGGGACTGGTGGCGGTGGAGGCTGCGGAAGTTCTGGCAACAGCGGTGCTGGAGGCTGTGGCAGCACCAGCGCATGCGGGAGCAGCAGTGGTTGTGGAAGCAGCAGTGGCTGCGGAGGTGGTGGAGGTGGTGGATGTGGCAGTAGTAGTTAGGTTGTACAATGAACTGTGGAGAAGTTCACACATTTGAATAAACTAGCGTATGCTGTCTGGATTGCCGGCGCTGGTGCTGATCTCTGTTTTCTCGCACAACTAAACACCAGGCACAAGCCTCAGCCGTGTCATCCATTTTTCTCCCGCACTGGTGTTCATTTTGGCCTGGTGCCTTTTCTGTACTGGGTCTGGTTTGGCTGATTGGTAAGCGTGCAACCGGGGGAGTTGCCCCATCATCGCGCTCTGCGTCCTTTATAGTCCTTTGATCTGAACACACACAACATGGCCGAAGTCCTCGAACCTCAGGAACTTGTCAATGAATGGGCAGCCTTGAGCCTGACGGTGGATGGCAATGAAGAATCTTTGGAGAAGATTCCGGAACAAAAGAGTGAAGGCTCGAAATCCCAGCGGCCTCCGCGGCCAAAGAAGTATGTTTGCCCCGTCGAGGGCTGCAACAGCAGGTACACTCGGCCCTGTCTACTGAGGCAGCACCAGCGGTGCCATACAAACGAGAGGCCGTATCGATGTGAGGTAGATGGCTGTGGCAAGACATTTTTGCGGCCGTGTCATTTGAAAGTCCATTCGTGGACTCATTCGGATTCAAAGCCCTTAACGTGTGAGACGTGCGGGAAAGGTTTCATCACGGGCCAGCAGTTGGCCAGGCACCGCAAGTCTCATGAAAAGGCTCTGGAAAGAGGGCTCGCTTCTATTATGAGCACTCCTTCTGTGACGTCTTCTTTGGAGAGCGCCACGTCTGAAGCGAAGACGCCCTCGGACAACTCTGAGGCGATGGCTATCACCATCCAACCGATCCAGGATCATGATGTCCACAGTCAACCCCATGACCATCACAGCCAGAGCCATCACATCCATGGGCCGACTGTATGTCCTTATGGCTGTGCTCAGGTGTTTCTTGATAGCCATAAGCTGGGAGATCATCTCCTGGAAGAGCATATTCTCAGTGAGATTTTGAAATCCAACGAGATGGAGACTCATCCTTACGGGCAGTTCTCGCCGCTTTCTGGCGTGCCTGTGGCTTTCCCTGGTGGTACGCCTGGATCAGATGTTGAGCGTCCTGGCGTGGTAGAAGACTGGGACGACTACAAATGCAAAGAAGATGGCTGCCGAGGCTGTCCAGGCCTTGACAACATGTTCGCTCTCATTCAGCATTACGATGAGGCTCATAAGTTTGTGCCAATGTCCTTGATGTCGTCGGCATGGGATATGACTGAGGAGGCAGAGGTAGATCAGGGTACTCGGTTCTAACATATCAGGGCAGTCTTTAAGTTATTAATATATCTGGGGTTTGTCAGTAGTGTTTATATTTGGGTTTCTTTGTCTGGGTCACATGCATCTCTTGTTGCAGTATATATTGGTTATAATTAATCTATTTTTACTCGTCATGGTGGACTCCTGCTGTGAGTAGCCGCTGTCCCTGTTCATCTACTTTGTTGTATACTGTGCAGCACTGTATGTATTACTGCACCGGCACGACTATATATCGACGTCTCTTTTTATACTTTTTCGGCTTTTTTTTCTCGGTCTTGTACTTTATTGGCTGCTTCCTGTGTGATATTTGGCGCTTTCCTTTTTAGCTTCCAGATTTTCGAGAAATGTCCCTTCAATGTGTTACTGTACGTAACCTAAAAAGCTAGCATATGTCAATGATGACCTGAAAGCAAAACACAGAAAAAGCAGAGCACCACTCCAGTCAAACAAACAGGAAAAGCTGGCAAAAGTGAATCGCTCCCATACACCCTAATATATGAGCACACCTGATTGTCTTGGAGTCAAGCATTCATTAAAATTGGCAATGCTAAGCTGTAAGATGCGGCTCAGCCGTGTACTGGGGAGAGGCAGGGCTGCGTGCTTCAAAGTTATCCATGTCCCAGACAATGCAACTGTAGTTTTCAGGCTCTAACTGCTATGCACAGTTATGCAGCAGTGGAATAATGGATCCCTGAAATATATGTAAAAACCAAAAAAAAGATCATTCTGAAGACCAGCTCGGTTGAGTCGAGTTGGCGATAGGGCTTTCAGGATAGATCGGGAGGGGGGTTCCAGATCACTTTTTATGTGCAGGAGAACAGTTTTAAAGAAGTTTAAAGTTCTTTAGCATTTCACGAAGTGAGACTCACCGGTAGATTCATGGTAGATTTATGACTTTCCCAACTGAGCTATGTTGCTTGCAGCGAAGTCACCCTCGAACAAGGCCTCGAAGAAAAAGAAAGGAGAAAAAAGTCAAGGGTCCTGGCAACCAAAGCAGGGCAAGGAGCTCCAAAGGCAACAGCTGCGCTCTCTGCCCAGCAGCCGTTTAGGCAAGCCAATTCAGCGGGAAATTCACAGGTAGATTATATAGGGTAGAAGTAATAGGCTTGTGGGTATTTCAGGAAGCGATGTCGTCTAACACTGCAGCCCTGGTCGTCAAGATGCCCAGACGTGTGGGTAAGTCCGTAGTGGACATGATAGTGAACGTAGTTCCAAGAGAAGTCCTAGTACGTTTTCAGCAAGGAAAAAGTAAAAATGGTTGCAGTACTACTGCTGAGAGTGGGAAGACTAACGTAGGAGGCCGGTCGCCCTGCATTCTCTCAGTCTACCTAAATGCGGGCGAGCCAAGATCCAGATGCGGAGCATAGACATAAAAAGTTAGCGGCTGAGACTAGATTTGCGAGGCAGTGTGTTGACAATACAACGTGGATGGGCGTGGAAGGGCCGAATAAAGCTCCTGCATTAAGCTAGGCAGCAAAAAATCGAGTGAGTGCGCCGCACCACGATGGAAAATACGCTCAAGCCAACGCTAAAGCCTTTGCCGAGCCATTTTTGTGGGCTCCGCCAAATTTATTTCGCAAGAGGTCACACTCAGCAGAGGCAGGCTTCTCCTATGTCAACAAAGAAAGTTATGCCAGATGCATACGTCGGTTGGAATAATCCCGAACCCACAAATGTAGCACAGGCCAATGCTAGTTGTCCACCACTTCCTACCAGTGCTGCCATATACGTGCTGTAGATCCAACCTTCCTAGAATAGAATATGCGCGGCTATACCACTTCTTTGTTGCGGAACCTTAACGAATGGTGTACTCCTAAAAATGTCTTCAATTTTCATGCTCGCCAGGCGACTACAGAGTACCTTTTAACTAGTTTTAGGGCTGAACTAACTGGAAGTTGTGGAGGCAGATTATTATTTTATTTTAGTTGGAGATCATGATCTTAGTGGACTCTAGCTTTCACCATACCCGGATGACCGTATTCAAAATCAACCGTGCTAAAATGATGTCATTATTAGATGCAAGCAACCTTTGCACACAAATTCACATATCCCCACAGATCCCCTGAGTCGATTAATGAAAGTAAGTGAAGTCATTTCGAGAAGATGTCATGGACAACTACACTCAGTGACAAAAAACTTAACATTCCCACCAAAAATACTAATAATAACGACCACAAATACAATTAAATGTTCAAATATATAATTTAAAAAAGAAGAGCAAAAATGCTAATAAATGTCAGACCAATCCTGGATACAGCCCGATTTCCTCTATTGATAGGGACAAGGAAAGACATTGTTGCCTCTGTGGGGGAAATAGAATAAGAGGATGTGTCTATGTTAGGATAGTCACCGGTAGTAGCAGGACCATTGGTCTTCCCAGAGCCAGTTGCAACAGCGAAAATAGCCTCACTATCAGGTGAAACAGAAGATTTAGCACTATATGTAGCACTATCAGTGACGCTACCAGGAAAAACTTGTGATGGCTGCGTCGCAAAGCTATCTGTGATTGCCCCATCATTGGAGGCGGTAGCAGTTTCGGGAATTCCTACAGTAATAAAACCCAACGCGGAGATTGGAGTGGCTCCAATCTTCTCAGTGACATCTATATCGGTGGTATCAGGAGTTTTAGCGGTGTCGTGATTGTCCGTGCATCCACAGCCCTCAAATGTGGATATGATAGTTCGTGTGACAGTATATCTAGTTTTATAAGCAGCTTCTATAGAGCCGCTGAAAGTCGTGAAATCTGTCGCAATAGTCTCTGTGATTGTAATGGTAGTCAAAGACTTTGTGAAAACAGTAGTAATACTTGTAGAATGTGTCATGTGAGTGCCAGCGCTAACCGTTGTATTAGGAAGAGAACCAGGGCTTATAGGTAAAAAGCTGAGAACATCAGGCGAAGAGACAGGAACCGGAGCCAAAGTAGATGTTGGAGAAGATGTTCGGGTAGTAACAGAGTTAGCAAATGTAATTGATGAGGAAGCAGTAGAAGAGATAGAAGCAGCGGTAGAAGAGGTAGAGGAAATACCAAATGTTGATGAAGCTGCAGAAGTCGAATTCATATAGCCAGAAATTTCCACTTTAGTATCAATAGAAGTAAAATATGTACTCGGTAGTTTCGAGCTAGAAGAGCTATGAGCATTGGAAAAGGCAGCACTGGAGCTCATAACACTGGAGCTCATAGCACTGGAGCTCATAACACTGGAGCTGGCAATACTAGAGTTATCAACACTGGAGATATCAGTACTGGAGCTTGCAATTCCAGAGCTAGCTACGCTAGAACTGGCACTAATAGAAGGTGATGGCTGGTCACAATGAGGAGGCGCAGGAGTATCCAAAGGAGGAAGCAGAAAAGCACCAGCCACTTCGTTAAATTTTCCGTTTATCTGGTCATCAGCAGCCTTAACATTGTCTGAATCTGCGCCACAAATTATGGCTCCATAGGCATTCTTAACGAGAGCAACATACTTAAGGTGAAGGGCTGCAAAATAGATTTGCGCTAGTCCTAAGTCCCCATCGGATAAATTGAAAGCATCAGGTAGTACATTGTCCAGCGCATCTAAGACAGGATTTTTAAGATCATTAAAAGCCTTTGCTATTCGGCGAGAGTATACGGGGTCGAGATTGGTGGCAGCTGCAGCGTTTGCACCTGATAGATCCACATTGAGTTGCGCCAAAATCAGGTAGCCGCCCCAGATATCTTGAGTATTCTCCTTTTTATAAGTGCTAAAAGATTCAACAGTAGGAATAAGAGCCTCCATGGCTACCGCAAATGAATCAAGCGATCCAGAAGCTGCTGGACTTGGAACTGCTGAGCTGGCTGCTGAACTAGGAGCAGCAGAGTTAGAAGGATCAGGTGTGGTGGCCGGATCACAAGGTGACACAACTCCACTCATTGCAGGGATATTGGCTGCTGCAAAAAGAGCATCGAATTTATTGTTGATATCCTCATAAGTACTCTTGAAAAAGTCGGTATCTTCCCCACATAAGAGGGCCCTGTAGACAATCTCAACGAAACTGTTAAAATCAGAACGCACTGCGAGCAACAAGTTTTGATAATGTGAGTAAAACAGCTCATCGGAATATGTCATGATATCCTTTGCCTTGTATGTCCCGCAATCTAAGGCGCAATTTTCCCAGTCTTTCCAGTTAAAAAAGACCTGTGCTACAATTGTGGAGTCCTCATCGGGGTCAAAATCTGTGCTAGTATTAGTCAACGCGATCTCCAAGTTTTTTTTTAGATTAAACAATGGAGGCCAAACGCCGTCAACACCGTGCACGGGACTGTAACAATACCAACAGGCATCTGCAAAGGAATTCCCGACATTCTCTTGAAGTACAGACAGTAAGTTGAGGCCACTAACGGAAGCCAGAGTAGGAGTCACTGACGCGATTGCAATTAGAGCCGCAGAAATGGCAACTTTCATATTAGCTTTTAAGGAGCAATACAAAGCAGTGATAGAAATTATATTTACAGATAGATATGCTACCTAACAGATAGATGCACTGTAGATATATGAAGGACTTTACCAGCAGCCAACATGCATATTTTTGGATCTCATTCTGTTACCCGAATCGGTTGGGTATTCCCCGTATTCATATTTTTGTCAAAGTGTAAGTCTAACCAGGATTGACCAACTTCACGTTTTTATAGTTGGTGGGCAATGGGGCGTTCCACACAATCCCCATTGGGCAATAGATGTCCACTTAGAAATTCTTTGTATTCTTCGATGCAGCAAGGCTGCACGACAAGTCTGAACAATGATAACAAAAAAAAGAAAGCAAAGCAAGCCTTTCTGTATTTGCTATGTTCAAATCAGATCTACTTAATAGCTAGATTTACTTACTATTGTGTCTTGAGAGAGAAGCCTGGAAATTTCAGTAGACGACTCAGACTAGCAGTATTGAAAGGACCGCAGAAAGGACTCAAAAATTAACCGCGATAGCCTGGTTGTCCGTCTGTGATGTATCAATATCGGTCCTTTGACATTTTTCTGTGTGGTGTCAAAAAAAAATTGAAGGCTTGTGATGTTTTTGTCGTAAGAGGCTGAAGATAATGCGGAGCAAGCCACAGGTCTGCTTGTACTGACAGCACCTGAGCGAAGGCTGCATAATATACATACAAAGGGCCCTTATCTCCAACTAGCTTAACTATATTGAGCCACCGGCTCTATACCACTACAGTGCAACATAGTGGTGGAGGTGATGGGACTGCTGTTCACTCCTCCTTGTCACTGTGTCTACCGTATTCATGTTCTACTGCAAGCCGCATTCCTGGTGTCCCGCACAACAGCTTGCTCAGTTTTCGTCATTGCACCGACATATTTGGAAGAGAAGAAACGGCACTTTCAGGCATTGATTGTGATTTTATCCTCGCCAAATATGACTGATATAGGCTTGTATGCCAGTTCCCACAAAAGTTAAGGCAGAATCTAAATTCTCGCTTGTGAGTGGCTTTTAATTTAAGCTTCGCTAAGTAGCGGCTGGGCCGACTGACTCCAAGTAGCTGCCGCAGAAAAAAAAAAAAAGGAAGTTGTCGATGAGATAATCGTACCAATGTTAGTCCCAGCACACTGGGCATACGTGCACCATTGTGAGCCTACGAAAAATACATAGCCATCGAGCACAGAGCTAATCTTTTAATGATATGGTGCCAATGTCACGCTGCCATGGAAATCAATTAACTCTGAGCTAACTAAAATATCTAGGGATATTAGGATTCCCAATTTTTGAGGTGAAATTTCTATTGCTGTACAATGCTTCATAGTACATCTTGAATTAAATGCTCCAACCTGACAAGACTAGCCTGCAATTTTATTTCCTTCAAGAGCAACATAATACGTTTGGCAGTAACATAATATGGCTCGGGCGTCCACAAGCTAGCAGTCCACTATTGCCATCCACTGTTTCCAGACTAATTTGGCTGGTAAATACGACATTTTTTGAACTAGAGGTCATTTCTTGCAACAGATGAGCTTTTGTGCCTGTCTTTAAAGGGAACTGGTCTCTCGCCTGCCATGTGGTTTCTAGACCCAAGGCGAGTCGCCCACAACTTTTTACCAAATACAAAAATGCCATATATGTTATCCCATATTCCATTCTCTTATATTGCGACCCATTTATGTCGGCTTTCGGGCCAAACAACTTATCTTATACCAATCTTACTGTTGATCTACTGAACCTTCTGAAAACAGCCTACAACTCTTATGAGCGAGAATTTATTCCTACATATAGGCGGATCGATACATCTTTACTGGCTGATTGATAGATTAGGGTTGTTTTGTTGATTATAATCGTTGTTCCTATTGTCGTATAATAGAGCTTAACGGGCTGTCTTACGATACGCATAAGGCTCTCGTCCGTCACACATCAGCCCTCATAATGTGACATTCGCAGTGTGATACCTCATATCTGATTCTTTTCTCTATATATTGGAATTACCTTTTGTCGTTTCTAAATTCCATATACATGCTTCTTACTTCCTCAAGGCGTTGAATCAATATACTGAATTGTATATTTCACCGGATCACTGTCACTATATATATCTGTGCATGACAATCTAGCTGCAAATAAGAACTATGTTTCGTTTTGGGCCCTGCGCAGGGCCCCTGTCCCGCGGAAAAACCAACCCTCACAGCCGCATACATTATGCCGCACACAACAACAAGCGCTCTGGGATGAAGCTGCTCACTAGGCAATCGAAAAGAGCACGTCGGAGTAGCTCGGAGAATTCTTATACCACGTTTGTCAATCTGAGCCGTGAAGGGTTAGCTACTTTTCTGTTGACACGGATATGTTTTGAGAATATTGCTTTTTGTTTGATTTGGAAACAAACCATACCATATCAAACCGATTCCAAACTTCTTGGAGAATTGGAATTCACTGCCCGCAATTAGGCAAAAGTGAACTATTGCTTTAACCACAAGCAAGGCACGCGGTCAATTAGGGTCCAAAACTGGGTCCATGGATACAATAAACGGCTGCCATCATTAAAATCAGGTACGATCTCTTCAAATACAAGTCTTGTTGTCATCCTAGGTTTTTAGATACTAAACCGGCCATATTTGAACTGTTTACAGTGGCCTTGGCTTACAGTGGCCTACCCCTGGGCCATTTTTAACACATTATCTGATTGGCTCAGTTCAGGTCATGGTTAACAGGCTCTAGCTGTATTTCACTCAAACTATATTATTGTTCATGACTGGTCTAGAGATCTTGGTCATGTGAGAAAACGCTCATACTGCTCAAAGTAGCTGATTGTCGTTGACTAAGTGGGCCCAACACCCATCCTGTAGCTGGACAATGGAACAGTCAAGTCATGGCAGTCGAACCCTGAGTTTTCCAGCACGCCCGAACTTTAGTATACACATAACATTCTACTGAATCTCAGAACTGCTCCTGAAGGTCGTATAAAAAATTGTTCGCAGATCGTTCGCAGCCCAGTAGATGCGTGTACTTCATTCTCTACATGTTATTTTTATGCTGCGCAATATTTCCCTATATTTTAATCGATAGGGAATATATTGAAGATGGAGAACTAAAATGAAATAGGTTGCAATAATAACTTAGGCTCTATTACCAAATTGACGCACATGCATAATGCCTAGGCTTGGGCTTCGTCGACAAAATCAGACCAGCGCTGACACATTCAAAAAGAAAACCCTGTCTCCCGCTTCTCAAGCGTGAAAAAAGCATACTTTCTTGCTCTAGCACCATAGCCTACGTAGTTTTGTATCTCCTAGTGACCCCGTAGAATACCGTCGCACTACCAGATTAGAAATATCGGTTCCGTTTAAAAGTGCAGAGTCCCTGAGAAATGATCCCTATCCATAGTTGCTGCGTAATAGCAGGCTCGATGACAGATGCCCTCAGCCTGCCGCTCAGTAGAAATTGGGCTCTTACCAGCAGTACTGGAAAATGTTACTATTATGCCCTCATGTTGTTCATGGAGGTTTTAGTACAAAAAATTCGATTCTAGGTTCCACTTACAATCAGATCAGTGTTTTCCACTGTTGTATGTTACCACTTGAAGTTACCCGTACGAAGATTCGGAGTTATACGAGAGAAAAAAGAAAAAAAGTTCTCTATAGTCACATGATGACATATGTAACGCACGGTCCCAAGGCAGCGTCACTAATTTGCAACATTGAAATTCACTAGCAGAGGAGCAAATTAGTGACCAACATAAAACAGCGGCCTTACCAAGAAAACCTAAGGTCTTGTTGATGTGCGGTTGTCCTACTTTCTCGCAATCATGCTTCGATTAGGAATGGCAAAAAAGTGGCGGTATGTCTAAACTGAGCTGGGATGGCTAGACGAGCAGCTTGTTCTTATGGCGGCAATGCAACCTCCTGTCGACGCTTGGATAAGGTTAGCTGAATTTACCGATTTTATCTCTGAAAGCTACCAAACTTTTTTCGAAGCTTGGGAAAATGCAAAGACTATTTGTGTTTTAGCGGTGCGCTTTCTCTCAAGGGTGAAGAATTTAGGCTTTGGCCAGGGCGGAGTATAGAGAAATTACCAACAGATATTCGCAGACATGATGGTTCTAGAACATGGCTAGCTCTATGTAAGACATTTTTTTAGGTAGGGACTGTCAGAAAATAATCATCGGTAAATAAAATGAGTGCTACATGGTCATTAGAGACTTTTACTAGCACTCGGAATAAAAATTAGTAACACAAATGACTGCCTAGTATATATAGAAGGGATTGCTTCGTCAGTCGATATGACCCGT